>JAEQML010070842.1:0-16504 GCA_016904865.1 Pissodes strobi | reverse complement strand
TGCTCCTGTCTGCGGTGATGAGTCTCAGTCGCTGGTAAGGGTTTTTCTGATCTAAAGTGGGAGACAAGGGTACTGTCATCTGCAAAACTGTAAACAGGATTATTCGTTTCAATGAGCAGGTCATTAATATACATGAGGAACAGAGTTGGTGAAAGTATTGCGCCCTGAGGCACGCCCGCGTTGATGGTGAATGTGTCCGAGATGTGTCCATCGACTGCAACATGTAGGGAACGGTTCTTAAGGAAACTGGCCAGCCAGCTGCAGAGAGAGGCGGGCAGTCCCAAGGACGGCAGTTTGTTGAGCAGTCCGTCATGCCAAACTCTGTCGAATGCCTTTGAAATATCCAACGCAATCGCTCGAGACTCTCCATAGTTTTCAATTGCCCTACTCCATATATGAGTGACATAGGCCATTATATCTCCTGTCGATCTCTCTTTGCGAAAGCCGTATTGATTATCGCTGATTATTCTGTTGCTCTCGAGGTACTTGAGTAGTTGCTGGTTGACTACACGTTCCATGACTTTGGAGATTATTGGAAGCAAGGCAATCGGGCGATAGTTTGAGGGCGTGGTTTTCTTGCCTTTTTTGGAACAGGTTGCACTCGAGCGACTTTCCAAGAGGATGGGTAAATCCCTTTTCTGTAAGAAAGAGAAAAAAGCCTGGAAAAAACAGGTGTTAGTTCGTTGGCGCAGTTCTTTAGCACGATGGCAGGTATTCCGTCCGGTCCTGATGCCTTTTGCGTATCTAGTGCTTTAAGGATTTTGCGAATATCACGATGAGAAAACTTGACTTCTGCCATGGTGGTGTTGATGTTCGGTATAGTGGGGAGAGTCTTGCTTTGGGGCACGTCTAAGGTAGAGTGCGATGAAAACATTTTGGCGAGCATGTTTGCTTTTTCTTTGGCTGTAGTCGCCGTGATGCCACGTTCGTTCGTCAAAGGTGGGAGAGACGTTTTTGTAAAGTTGTTACTTACTGCCTTTGCTACCGACCAGCAATTCCTTGAGCCATTGGGGCATTGCAAAAGTTTATTCCTGATCCTTTGATTGTGTTCGTCCTTAATTTCGTCGATCACACGCTTGCAGTCGTTTCTCGCTTCGATAAAATAATTGCGATTTTCAACGGTCTGATTTTGCTGCCAGTACTTATAGGCTTGCTGTTTCCTTCCTACAGCTCTTTCGCATCTTTTGTCGAACCAGGGCTTTCCTTTTGATGGTAACTTGATGGAATTTGGGATGTATGCTTCCATTCCTGAGGAGATTACTTGCATCATCTCTTCGCAACAGTCTGACGGGTCGTCAGTGGCAAAGCAGACGTCGAGCCAAGGAAAATCTAGGTAAAACTGCCTCAGATCGTCCCAGTTTGCAGAATTGTAATGCCAGATTTTGCGAGGCAATGGTGGATCCTTCTGTATGAGTGGCAATTCACAAACCGTTGTAATAAGTTTGTGGTCGGAGGTACCTAATGGCGGACCAACTGTAACCTTGTACTGGTCAGAATTGGTGGTCAGAAAAAGATCCAGGAGGGCGGCGAATTCGCCCCTCTCTGAGATTCGAGTTGGTTCGTCTACAAGTTGAGTAAGCCCGCAGCTGATGACAAATGCTTCAGCCTCTCTACCTTCGTTGTCGGTCTTGTTGTGATGTTTGAGCCAGTTAGTGTTGTGGGCATTGAAGTCTCCCAGAACGATTATTTCTGAACTGGGGTGATCGACCTGTATTGAGTCAAAGGTGGTAGCTAGTGTTGAGAAAAAGCTTTGGTAGGCTCTATCGCTCGGAGGGCGATAGAGACAACATATAAACTTGGTTAGTGCATTGAAAAGTACTCGACAAGTTATACACACCTGTCAAATTAAAATATCAAATCAAATATGCTCTCAAATTGACAGGACCGCCAACTATCAAATAGAGTTCTGTTGAAATTAGCTTACCCGTGTTGAAAATTTTTCAATATACGTTTGATATTGGGCATTTCCTAGCTAGGTTAACTGTGCTTTTTTCTCGTTTTCATAGTGGGTCGTAGCAAAAATGTATTTTCCCAACTAAAGGTATTTTCAACACATAATGTGATGAAACTGTGACCTACCGGTTTAGGCAGGAAAATGAGATAAGGAATTAGTTACATGTATGAACAATTTACCAGGACAGACAAAACGTACGGATTTTAAAAACCAACATCAAAAAGAATCTCAATAGAGTTCTATGTATGGTTTATGAAAAAAAGGAGAACAATTCATAATTCATTCTCACATCATACTTACATCCGTCTTTGTGAATTTTTAAAATATAATTGTAGATCGAACTGGGATTCTGAGTGTCATTTTTTTTTGTTCATTGTGTTATCTGTAATATTAACATAAACCATTTCAAGAAAAATTCTCTTATAGTAGGAATTTGCATTTTCCAAAATCTCAAAGCCATCCCAATCCATTACATGATCTAATTCTTGAACAAGTTCAGCTGGTGCGCAGGATTACACCCCTCTTCCGATGTCACTCTTGTGTGATGTGAGGCGGCCTTTTAAATTTCTGGATGTTTAACATGAAACCTTCAATGCAATGTACTTGCATGTTGCAAAGGAAATTTCGTTTTTGTGTAAATCAAAAATAGAGTTTTGACTTGCCGTTTAACTATCTTGATATCCATGTTTCTGAATAGGTTGGTAAGTTTGCTTCTTAAGCCATCTAAGGAAAATACTTCTTTCTCCGATTGACAGCAATATACATATATCATTATAAACAATCGGAGAAAAAATTATATGTTCAACTCGGCAGCAAAGTAGATTGAGTGCCTTAGCTGCATTCCTAGCCTCGTTACGCTCGGCTATGAACTATCAGCCACGGCAGTCAATCTAGGTTCTACTTTGCTGCCTAGTAAAACAAATAACTATTTTCTTCAAACGTCAGTAAATCCGTCATTACTCGACTGTGTAGGCGGCCGTGAAGTTTCGTTTTTCCTCCGCCGGAGCTTTACTTTTCACTTTTCCGCCGGCGGAGGTAAAAGTGTTGTCAGAGCAACATAGATACTTATTAAACTAAAAATTGTATTTATCACTCAATTTGTCCACTGCATTTCTAAAAATCACTAATTTAGGAACAAATTGGTTATTATTTAATCGAACTTACTCAATAACTGCTTATCAATACGGAATTAAAACGCAATTTTAAAAAAATAATTATTGTTGACAGTGTCCACTGACAGCTTTATGTTACATTACTATAGCAACAACCTGTGCCTATTCATCGACACCGGTCTAAGCTGCCTTGCGAACCCACATCTTTAATAATAATTATTATTACTATTAAAAGGAGATGTTTTTGCATTACTTTGTCGACATCTGAAGAAAAAACAGCATATTTTATTTGGAGGAAAAGTTACTTTTCATGGCTTGCTCTCTATTACCAGCCTCACTCCGTTCGGCTGTTAAACACAAGCGCGCCATGAAAAGTATCACTTTTCCTCCATATAAAATAATATACTATTGTGTGATAGTTGTCATATTTGCTATTCTATCAATTATTAAATAATATATTAAAGTGTTTAAAGATGGAGATGGAGATTGAGAAGGCCTTTCTATGATATTTTCCGGGATTTTATATTGGGTGTTAAAGAGAAAGTTGTTTAGTAGTCTCTCTGGGTAGGAATTGTCCACCCTTTAATTGTGACATGGATTGATTTCTGAAATCAGGGTATGTGAATTTAATTGCTCTTGCTTTCATCCCTAGAACTAGGTTAATTTTTGTTTTCATCCGATGATATGAGAAATAGCAAATTAATCTATTAGAGCAATATGGTTTTCTGTACCGTCTTGTTTTTAAGATGTTGTTTTCAGTTCTAGTAACTAACATATCCAGAAAAATAATAATGTTATTAGTTTCCTCCTCCACCGTGAATTTGATATGTGGATTGAAGGAATTAAAAAGCTCTAAAGCAACTTCTATTCTCCCATTCGGTACAGAGAGTAAGATATCATCAACGAGAATAATTGACTTCCGGTTTTGTTTTCTCTTATCAGACAGATTCTCTTTCTTCAGAACTTAACTATGAATTGGTATTACTTTTTTGAAATAAAATGCATCACTATTATTCAGTGTGTTCCTTAATGACATGCTAATGTTTAAGGAGGTGATTCTTGGGCCCATTTCAAGAAAAAAACTTCATATAGGTCTTCATAAACGTCTTAACTTTTCTGATACAGGGTGGTAAAGTTTTCAAATGAAAATCCATTTTATATAATAACTGTGGTACCATTGAAGATATCTTTATGAAATGTGGTACACATCTTCTATGCATCAAGACGCATTTTCTGATGTACAAACAAATTGATTATTTCTATCAGGCGCGTCCGTACTGGTTTTGCATTGAAAATTTTTGGAGAAAAAAAATGGTACGCCACTGGTTTTTCTTAAAGTAAAAATTATTTTTGACATTTTCATTCATTTCTGTGCAGATTTGTTTTGAGCTGAAATCCTCGCTGAAATTCTAATGTGGTTATCATTATTGGCACAGTAAAATCAGCTACATATTTCTAAATTAGTTGACAGTTGGTATTAAACGAAGTCAATAGCTTAAAAAAAGAAAAAAGGATTTCCACACAACAGTTAGCGCATCAGATTATTAGCGATTTGACCCTGAAAAAGAAAATCAAGAGTTCAAATTTGCTCAGAAATAAATGAGAATTTCAAAAATATTCTTTATTTTAAGAGAAAACGAGAGAAATGGCGTACCATTTTTTTCTCCAAAAATATTCAATGCAAAACCCCTACGGACGCCAGTGGTAGAAATAATAAAATTGTGTGTGTACATCAGAAAATGCATCTTAATGCATAGAACACGTGCACCAAATATCATTAAGATATCTACTATAGTATGACAGTTATTATACAAAATAGATTTTTTTCTGAAAATTTCAACACTCTGTATTTCAAAAGTTAGGACGCTTAGGACAAACGTTGATATGAAGTTTTTTGCTTAAAATGAGCCCAGGAATCACCTCCTTAAATATTAGCATGTCATTAAGGAACACCCTGTATACACGTCTATTGAAATTTTCCGGGTTACTGTTTAGGCTCATTCACAGTTAAACTCTTCCTTTCTCTAAGGCAAAAGAGAAAAATCTCGATACTTGACTTATTTTAATTATTATTGTCCAGGTATTGAGAATAATCAAGGTAATAGAATATTTGCTCTACGCTTCATAAAATCTCATATGGTTTATGCTCGGGCTTATGTAAACTTGAATTTTCCTATTTTCACTTGGCGTACAGGGTACAATGAAAATAAATGTTGTATAAATTTTACAAGTGTCCTACAATTTGAGCCCAAAAAACGGCCAGCAGCCCCAATTTGTGGCTATATTGTTTTCGAGGGGGTAACCACTCTGTAAATATGGGGTACAATAGGTTGTAATTGCTCGTAATTTTTTGTAAATTTTGTAATTATTTGAAATTTTTTATAATTTTTGTAATTATTTGAAATTTTTTGTAATTGTTTGTAATTTTTTTTAATTTATTGTAATTATGGTAATTTCCTTTAAATTTTTTGTAATTTATTGAAATGTTTAGTAATTTTTTGTAATTTAAAAAATATATACCTATATATTTTCTATATAATATTGGATTTTCTCATAATTTTCCGTTTTTTCTTTTAGCAAATTTTTTGTAATTTATGTAAATATGGCGAATAATTCGCAATTTATGTTAATTGTATGGTATTTTTAAGCAAATAATTACCTATAGCAGGTACCTAGCGCTTTTAGCTGCTTCTAGGCTATTTTATTGATTCTTTTGTTAATTACTCTTGAATTACGAAGTAAAACATGCCAGTATAAAATTTTTAATTTTTTGTATTAGTTATGGTAGTTCGAATTTAAATTTTAAGAGATTAAAAGCTAAGTACACGTGTTTTCTTAAATACATCGTTATCCAGAATATTAAGGCTAAAAATAAAAAACATTTTTTAATTTATTGTCTTGATTATTATTGTGGTTTGTGGTGTACTTGAGTGTGTATGAGGAAAACTCATTAAGTAATCAATTTTCATTCTTTCTTTAGGAGATACTTTATTTTTTTACTTGTTCAAAATCTGAGATTTATAAAATGTGTTAGTTTGGGTTAGTTATTATAAATTTCTACTTTTTCTCACATTTTATGTTGTAAACTTGCTATTATTTAAATAGGTTAAGTAGCACGCACAAACATAAGTGAATAATTTTTGAGAAATTAATAACAATATTTCCCATAATATGGCACAATATCTTATCTGTTGGTTGATGTATATTTAATTTAATCTGGCCTAACCCTGATCCTACCCTCAGTAATGGCCTCGGTAATGACCAAGGAATGGACGAACCAACAAAAAAACCTTTAAGGAGAATTTAAAAGAATCTTTAACCAATCTGATAGCTAGTCTTGATTTGAACATTTCTTTAAAGAATTACGAAAATGCAGACGTTAGTGAAAAGAGCCCATATGTTCAGTTAAAACTAGAAGAAAAAGTTCTGAATGTTAAGAAATCCACTCTCTGTTGGCTTTTTACGGACAAAATATCAAGGTCTGTATTTTGATTCTGTCATTTATAATATACTACTTATAAATATAATATACTACCTCTCTAAAACAGAGAATTGATGATTTTTTTTTATATGAACCCTTTATAAATACACACTAAACTACTCAAATCATTTAAACCTGAAAATAAAATGTTTGTACCATTTTGTTTTTTACTAAATTGTACGGCTCTAGTGCCAAATTGCGTTAACTATAATGGTGCTTATCAAAATAGCGACCATTTATCCGACGCTATTATTCTGGGCAATTGGGCAAAACCCCAAGAAGATGAACAAATAAGGCAATTGATCGGAAGTTACGGCTTGGGCAAGAGGAATGATTCCGGTCAAAAGCTCGTAGAGTTTTGTATTGAAAATAACTTAGCCATCACAAATAGCCTATTCCCTCAACACCCAAGACGCGGATACACATGGATATCTCCAGGAGGACAATACAAGAATCAAATTAACTTCTTCCTCATAACAGCTAGATGGAAATCAAGCGTCAATAACGTGAAAACTCTCCCTGGAAACGAATGTGGAAGTGACCACAAACTCCTGCTAGCTAAAGTCAGAATTCATACAAAAACAATGAAAATAGAAAAAATAACTCCCTCCTTAGAACCAGGAAACATGGAACAATTCAAACAAAAATTGGAGCAAAACCTAATATCAGATTGGGATACCTCAAGACAGTCAAATCCACAAGAAATGTGGCTAAGCCTCAAAACAACTCTATTAACCACCAAAGAACAAGTGATACAACAAAGCGAAAGGAAAGTAAAGAACAAAAAATGGATGACAGACGAAACTTGGAGTGTAATAGAAGAAAGGAAGTCTCTCAGACAAGCAGGCACAAATACACAAAAACGATGAACCGAATATAGGAGACGATGTAGAGAAATACAATGGCTATGTAGACGGGATAAAAATTACCACATCGAACAAATATGCCAAGAGATCGAAAGCAGAGCTAACACCAACGAAACCCGAGACCTCTTCCAACACACTAAAGAAACTACAAGAGAATTTAAACCAAAAACGTGGAAGAAAGAGGACAAAGAGGGGAAAGTCATCAATGAGATAGACGACGTGGTGGAGGTATGGCGGAAATACTGCGAAGACTTATACACACATGAAACAAACAATCAAGAATTAATACCCATCCCTTCCATCGGGGAAATTGAACAAGAACCGGATATACTAAAAGCAGAAGTAGAGCAAGCCATCCGTTACTTAAAAAACAATAAGAGTACAGGTGTAGATAATGTGAGCGCAGAAATGCTAAAACAGCTTCCTCCAAGCGGTGTTAATCTATTATGGCAAACTGGACTGTGGCCGAGCGACTGGATTTCATCCAATTTCATTCCTCTGCATAAAAAAGGGTCAAGTCAAAAATGTAGCAACTACAGAACCATCGCACTGATATCCCATCCAAGTAAAGTTATGCTCAGAATCCTACTAAACCGACTCAAACATTTCTTACAGTGGCAGATCCCAGAAGAACAAGCCGGATTCGTAACCGGAAAAGGCACCAGAGAACAGATTATGAACATACGACAAATCGAGAAGGCAAGAGAGTTAGGGAACCCTACGTTCTATGTTTCCTCGATTACAGTAAAGCCTTTGACTGCGTGGAATAGTCTCAACACTGGAAAGTGTTACTAACCATGGGAACCCCGTTACACCTTGTCATACTATTGAGACAGTTATACGACAATAGCATAGGTCGATGGCAGGATCTTTAAAACCTTTAACTACAACGCAGCGTTCACCAAGGATACATCTTGTCGCCCTTGCTATTTGAGATATATGGTGAATACATAGTTAGGAAAGCCCTGGACGGCTGGGAAGGCGGTATAGTTATCGGCGGCAAGACAATAAATAACCTCCGCTACGCGGATGACACGACCCTTATCGCGAAAGAGGAACAAGAGATGGCAGAGTTGATTGAAAGGGTCTAACCAGAGAGTTTACGATTCGGTTTAAAACTCAACCGACAAAAAACAAAACTTATGGTAATAGATCGTATCAACAAACTAGCAGCCGCACCTAATATTCATGATGTAGAAAATGTAAGTGAAATAGTCTATCTGGGTGCCTATATAAATAATGAAGGCAACTCATCAACGGATATAAAAAGAAGAACAGCGCTTGCCAAATCGGCTATGACTAAACCAACAAAATTTTGGAAATATGACCACATTACGAAGGCAATAAAATGCAAGTTAGTTAGAACACTTGTATTTCCCATTGCCATTTCCGGAGCGGAAGCTTGGACCTTGAGGCCCGCTGACATCAAAAAGCTGGATGCCTTCGAGATGTGGGTGTGGCGAAGACTCCTGAGGATCCCTTGGATATACTGGAAGAATTGGGAATTCAGGAAAGGTTGTCAAGTGTAATAAAGCGGCGAATCTTGAAATACTTTGGACACGTCACTAGAAGGAAGGACGACAATCTGGAAAAACTGGTTGTGCAGGGGAAGATGGAGGGGAAACGACCTCGAAGACGCTCCCCAAGACGATGGATCGACCAAGTTAAGGAATTCACCGGTGCTCCGTTTCAAAAAAACATCAGGAATGCCTCAGACAGGGATAAATGGAGGAAGGTTGCCCAAACCACAACTTAAATGGCAACCATGAGATCACGACACTTCAGCCATGAAGTATACGACTAGAGAGAGAGATAGATTATTCTGCACCAGACTCTTGCAATTTAGCAAAAACCTTGCAAAAAACGAAATGGTACAAAAATTGTATTCTCAAATTAAAATGATTTCGGTATCCTGCTTCCGAGGCTATATTAAATATCTTATATCACCAATTCTTTTTGTAGACTGCAAAGGTTCCGAAATAAAAATTTTAACACTTCAGTACAACGTCCAAGAGAAATTACTATTCTTATTATGGAAAAGTATTACGCTGATTATTACACACATATAGGACGGATCTTAAAGATTGAAGGCGATAGTTGTACAGTTAAATTTCTTCATGCTTTGCTTAATAACTTTGTCTGGCCGAAGAAGGAAGATACTGCCAAAGTTAAGACCAAATATTTATTTTATGGGCTTTTAAACTGAGCTTTAAACATGATTGGTACTAGTCCAATGTCAATATTGCAAAACGATAGACAAATAATTGTCAATAAATATATAGAGTTAAAAAAAAATGAAAATATTTGATTATAAAATAATGAAAATATGTACCTATTATTATACTCTTTGATGACAAAATATGTTTTTAATTTTAAAACAGCACTTATTAAACAGTTTTAAAAATGCTTTATTTATCAACCAACATGTTACCTATTTAGTCATTATTAATAGGACTGACCTTTCCTTTATGTTCGCACTATTCACTATATTTTTATATAACTGTATGGATATACAAAATTTAAATCTTCCATTATCAACTAACCGAAAAAAAAAGACTTGTAGCGTAGGTACCTACCAACTTTTATCCAGAAATTTGTCACAACAAGAAAAGAAGCTTGTGTAGAAAATTATTCTCTACAAGATGGTAAATAAGATGTTGTAAAATCATTCCCTTTTGCGAGAAAAATTTATTTGAAATTTTAAATAATTTTTTGTAATTGTGGTAGCTTTTTGTAATTTTTGTAATTTTCTGGAATTTTTTTTAATTTCCTGGAATTTTTTATAATTTTCTGGAATTTTTGTAATTTTTTGGAATTACTTGTAATTTTCTGGATTTTTCTGTAAATAATAATTTTGGTGTACACTATTTTTGGAAGTGGTTACCCCCTCGATTGTTTTTTAGTATTTATGACCAAATTGCCTCAAAATATTCTAATAAAAAAAAAATGAGCGAGTCTGCTAGTACTCGACACACTGATGTATATTCTATAATTAAATTGCTAACTTGGATAATACCTATTTGCAAACAGTGCAACTGCAAATCTCGGTTCTTGCAGACGAAATTGTCTTTATGACCCTAATTAAAATTAATGATCCTGATAAGCTAATAGCCCTTAAGTTACAATCAGTCCACTAATAAGCCAAGAAACTTCGCTACAAAATTAACCAAATTACTGGGATTCCTAGAATTGAGTAAAATCAAATTGATATTAAAATATTGACTTTCGACAGAAAATTGTTTTTATGAAATAATTGTGAAATCTAACAGACGTCTCTGAAAGAAATCCAAGTTATATCTTTCAGTATATATTAAAAACTTCTCATGTGAGAAAGGTAGCTCTAGCCAGGATAATAATAAAATTTATTAAGCAATAAGTGAAGAAAAGATAATTACTGAATGAATGATTACTAAAGTTTATAGCCTTAATTTTGGTTTTAAACTTCCAAAAATTAATTCCAAATATATACAGAGTATTTACTCTTATTAATATCTAGTACCTACTAATATGACAGAATATTAAAGCACCATATCATATAGAGGCAAAGACATTTAAATGCAAAATGTCTTTGTATAGAGGTGATAAAGATAATTATTTTGACTGATCAGGTCAAAATCCAAGTTAGTTAAAAGCCATATGATACTATTGCAATTTAGTCAATTAAATGTACACTCAGCTAAATACAATTAGGGTTCAAAATAGACAATCTAATTTTGAGATATTATTATGGTAAGTGGAAAAGTGTACAGTAATTATCCATGTAAAAGTTACTTAAAGTTAAAGATAGGTAAGACAATTTGGCCATAAGGCAAGATAACTGTACAATAAAATAAATGTACAATCAGGTAATCATGAAGTACGATAAGACAAAAGTATACTTAATTAGAGATAGGTAAGATAATTTTAAAATATAATCCAAAATGTACAATACAGTACGTAAATGTACCATAAGTTAGATTTACAAGATCTAGATATGAAATTAAATTTTGAAATGTTGGTTTTTCTGTTGTTAAGAAATCATGTGGAGTATTTAAACATTTCTAAAAAAATCACTTATCTTTATGGACTTCCAGACAACGAGAATGCTCAGGGCCTCCTAGCGCTTCACAACAGAGTGGTTTCAGAACCACGGAGTCCTCCCGACCATATAGTTTCCACTTCTCAAATCAGCAAATCGCTACCCCCCGGGCTACGATTTAAGAATGGAGCATTGTCGTAGAATCCAGATTAAGTAATCGCCGAAAAGTGGTATTAAGCTCCAGTTCGAGAATGATTAATACTTGGCCTTAGGAATAATTAAAAGTTGGTGTTTTCATTGGATTTTGAAAAAGCGAAATTCCTAAGAATTCACACTGAGATCAAAATGAGATTCCAGTGAAATACAAGTGAGATTCAAGTAAAAGCCTGAAATAAAAAAACGAACATCAGACATCTCAAAATGGCGTCCGCGTACTGCTAGAAAAAACTCGTCCATCGACGCAAATAATTACCTGTTGTTATGGCTCATTCTCCTTCAGGTTTTGGCTAATCCATCCTAGGACGCGACAGAGTCGAACATTATTATAAAATCCAGACTAGCTGCTTCCAATTCCAAAGGAATTAGAGCATAATGAAAATTTTACCGACACTATTACCTAGCCTTGCTGAAAGTCTAGTCTCGAATTCACCAAAGAGGCTCGTGATCTCGTTCCCATCGGTTTTATGCACTGGTACTCGTAAAAAACTGGTTCCCGACGAAACACACGAAGTCAGATTACAATATCCGATTCGGCACGACATCAATTCAAATACCGCCGACTATGTAAACAAGAACTCACTTCCTAATTAGAAAATTGCACAATATCTGGATCAAAACTCCTTTACGAAACATTCAAAAACATGTAACTGACAAAGCAGCTAGTATGTCCAAACCTCAAAAAAAAAACAACGTTATATAAAGAAAATTACTCGCTGATGTACTGCTGGTTGCCTATCTACATTGCCCACTTTTCATATTAAATTCAAGACGCCGCGCCATTACTATAAGCCGGCCTCCCAGTAGCGTAGCAAATTAATTTCATTAAAAATAAGTCCAATGGTGTGCTATACTATATTGTAGTTTTATGAATGCAAGAAGATAAATTAATTGATTTTGGATATTTAACCGAGAACTGATACAGAAAATTCGAATTCACTGACATTGGAACGAGCATATCCAAATGATTGTTACACACCCTGGTGCCGTCGTATGTGAGGATGTGTAAATATGCTTCCGGGGAGCTTTATCGATTCACAGGTGTTGTGCGATATCAATCCTGTGGCGCCGATTACTACAGGGACTACTATTATTGTCATGTTCCATAGGCGTTGTATTTCAATTTGTAGATTTTTGTATTTCAGACGTTTCTCTGCTTCCTTCTGAGTGATATTATAGTCCGAAGGGATTGCTACGTCTATTATCATGCATGCGTTCTGTTCCTTGTCTTTCACTATGGCTTGTTTGCTAGTATGGTTCTGTCAGTTTCAACTTGTGTGTCCCATATTATTGTGGTTTCGGGAGTGTCGATGACGCGGTCTGGGCTGTGTTTGTACCATTTTTCATGTATTTTTACTCCATACTCCTTGCAGATGTTCCAGTGCAGGTGGGCGGCGACTGTACTGTGGCGATTCAGGTAAGCTTTCTTCGCTAGGATGGGGCAGCCTGACACTATATGGTGGATGGTTTTGGAATGGGCGTGGCACAGTCTACATTTTGGGTTTATGTCTGCCTTCATTATCCTTGCCTTCATATAGTTGGTGGCTATAGCTTGCTCCTGACATGCAGTTACCAGTGCTTCGGTTTCTATTTTTAGGTTTGCATGGATGAGCCACTTCCATGATGTAATTGTGTTGATGGTTTTATTTTCCGACTCCTTTGTGATTTGTCCATGTAGGGCCTTTTCCTTCCACCTTGTTGTCTGTTCTCTTCTCTTCTGTTGTTTCAATCCTTCTTTAATCTGTTCGACTCTTTTTGTTTCAGGTTGATTCAGGTTGACGTTTTCCACTTCATCATCTTCGCTGTTGTCTTCCTTCCTGCTTCGGTCTCTTTGTCGGTTCACCATGCCGATGTACTTGTCTTTCCTTTTCAGCTTGAGGTAAGCGTGATGGTGTGACAGTTTTCCAGGCTTTGCATGACTCTCCCTCCTTGTTTTCGTGGCAAGTATAATCGGTCTACGTCGGCTTTGGGGTTGAGTCCGCCGTGGATGTTGAGTAGCTTCCGGGTTTGTGTGTCCATTTTTCTGAGTACTGCTAGCGTCCACTTGATGATGCCGAAACTGTATTGTATTACAGGGACTGCTAGGGTTGTAATGGCAGAGGACCTCTTGTTTACCTGTAGTATTCCTTTTCCAGTCTTACTTTCATTTTATATGCTGCATTCCGTCGCTCTCGTCAATTCCCAGGTACTTGTACACTTCGTGTTGTTCTAATGCCTTGATACCGGTGTTCTTGTCTAGTACTATGTTTTCCTTCGTTTGTAGCTCTCCTTTGATGAATGTAGCCTTTGTGCATTTATCTAGTCCAAATTGCATCTGTATGTCTCTGCTAAATTCGTGTACTTTTTCTAATTGTTGCGTTAGTTCGTCTTCACTTTTAGCTATCAACGTGGTTTATTTTTTGCTCCTCGTTTCTGCAAGTGTATCCTGTGCCTGTTGTCTTAAGGATGGTGCTCAGGGGGGACAGGGACACACAAAACAGCAGCGGTGATAGCGAATCTCCTTGGTAAATACCGTTTTTGATGTTAATTTCTTTGATTATGAGAGTTGATGATCCATTTGACAGGTGTAAGTCAGTTTTCCAAGTGGTCATGGTTTTCGTTATGAAGGCTAGTAGTGTTGGGGATGTTCGGTATATGTGCATGGTTTCCACTAGCCAGCTGTGAGGTATACTGTCAAAAAGTTTTTTTTATAGTCAATCCAGGCTATTGATAGGTTTTTGCGGTTGTTCTTGCAGGCCTTTTGGATCATGTTGCTGGTTAAGAGGTGGTCTTTGCACCCGTAACAGTTTTTGACCCAGCCTTTTTGTTCGTCAGGGAAGAGGTTGCTTTCTACTAGATGTGAGTAGAGTCTTTCTGATATTATCACATTGTTCAAGCAGGATATGAGGCGATATGATTTGGCTCTTTCAGTGTCCTCGGATTTGGAAATCAGGTGGGTCTTGCCTTTTGTAAGCCAGACGGGCATCTCCTGTTCTTCCTTTATCATGCCGTTGTAAGAATTTGCTAGGGCTTCATGTATTGCTTCTAGTTTCTTCCACCAGAAGTTTGATATTCCATCTATCCTCGCTGCTTTCCAGTTTGCTAGCTTGAGTTCGGCTAGGCTGATGTCGGGCCATTCCATGCGTTTTATTTTGGAGGTTTTTTCGTATTCTCTCTGAATCCAGGTCGCAGTACTGTTGTGTCTGATGTCTCTTTCCCATATTCTCCAGTACTGTTGTATATCTGTCTTGTTGGGCGTCCCTTTGATTACGTTTTTCTTCCCTAATATCTCGTTGTAGAGTCTGTGTGGGTTTTCCGTTTGCTGTTCATTTTGGTAGTACTGGTTGCTTTTCTCGGTATATCGTTTTATTCTGTAGGAACTCGCTGCTATTTGTTGTTTCAGTTTTTCTTGCGTTGTCGTGAGTTGAGTGTCCTTGGTGGTGATGTGGTACTTTGCGTATAGTTCTCTTTTCTTGTCTTTCATTGTCTTACTGAGCGTAGGGATTTGTGTCTCTTTCGGTTGTGATAGATCTTTTCTCAACGTTGCTATTCGGCACTAGATTCTTCGCTACCATGGTGGTTCTCCATCTCTCTCTTTAGGTTGTTTCCTTTTTTTTCTGGTATCAGGTATTGTTGCTGCTGTTGCGTACGCGAGGTTGTTGATTGCTGTCAGGTTTCTGTATTGATCTGGTTGTTGTCCTATTATTTTTTAAATTGCCTCATTGCCGCCTTTGATTCGTTTTTGGCTTTTTTTCTTTAGGGATATTCTTTGTGTGTTTTCGTCTATCCTTACTTCTTTTAGGGTCGTCAGTATTTTCTCCTGAAGCTCACTGTATGTTTGGTTATGATCTTCTGTTACTGCTCTGTGATACTGGTTGCCTTGCTCTCTGCTTTTGGGTCTGTTTTTGCTTTCTATTTCTTGGCTCTGTATCTCTAGGACTCGTGATTCCCTCTGTTCTTCATCTGTATCCTCTTTTTCCTCTGTTTCTTTCTGTTTTGTTTCTTCAATGTTGGCTGCTACTGTTTGGCTCTGAATCTCGGCTTTCACTTCTTTCCGGATGTTTTTTATTATTATTATTGATGTTCTGGGATAATCCGAGATCCTGAAGATATTTAGGCAGA
This sequence comes from Pissodes strobi, assembly GCA_016904865.1. Lineage (NCBI taxonomy): Eukaryota > Metazoa > Arthropoda > Insecta > Coleoptera > Curculionidae > Pissodes > Pissodes strobi. The sequence goes on along the minus strand of JAEQML010070842.1, from coordinate 756 downwards.
TTTTTCGAAATGATTCCTTCAGCCGAAATTACCAGGGGGATTGTGATGACTTTATAGTCAGCTGCAAGACGTTCTTCAGCTCTACTGCAAGATTATCGTATTGTGTGACTTTTCCTGTCTCAGTTCTTCTGATGTTATGAGATAACGGCACAGCTATGCCGATAATGGTTTCAGTCTTTTTCTCCTTATCTATGATAACGATGTTCGGTCTGTTGTAGTTCACCGTTCTATCCGTTATTATAGGCCTGTCCCAATACAGTACCTCTTTATCTGGTTCCAATACTGCTTGGGGCTGGTATTTGTAATACGGTGAGGCTTCAAAACTCGTAATTGAGCTTAATTCTGTCTTTTAAATCAGGAATTAAAGATTTCCCTTAATTCTGACTTTTAAACTCGGAATTAAGAATTCCGTGTATTTGAGCTAATTAAGCTTACCTATTTCTAAAAAATCGAAATTAAACTATTATTCTTTAATTCTGAGTTTGACATTCGGAACTAATTAGATTTAATTCTGACATTTGAACTGTAAATTAAAGACTTTTACTTAATTTTAAGTTTAGTATTTTTTTTAAGTCAGTATTTTCTCCTTTAACATCGTAATTTTACGATATTTTTATTTATTGCCATTTTATAATATTATATTATGAATTAGCCTTGCCAGTCTAATAATTAAACAAATACCTAGTTCTATAGAGTAAAGATGTTATTTTAATAGTAGTATATTTTATTTTACAGATTCTTCCTAAGAATGTAACT
>MU195168.1:6166-16505 GCA_016904865.1 Pissodes strobi | reverse complement strand
ATATATATATATATATATGCAATATGATGGTTCACACTACACCCAGAGCAAAAGTCAGGAATATCCCAATTCCTGGTTGGAGACATGTCTTGAATCACATCAAGCTCAATGCTCCATGTCCATAATGAAAACACCACGACAAGAGCGAGACCTCCGAAAATCCTCCCCCAGATAGTTTCGTCCTTTCGGGACTCATCAGAGGAACGTGTGTGGGCTTTTACCCACTAGAACCTGACTATCTATGAATGTTATAGATACCCTGATGCACCTACCTGAAAGAAGACATTCAGCAGCCGTCATTTGCCAGGTTTCACAGCCATAAAGGACTATGCTTTTAAATATTGCATCGTATAGGAGGTGTTTTCGTTTTCGAGAAATACACTTTGACCACAGGATGGAGCTTAGACACCCTATCACTTTTTTTCCTTTTACAGTTCTTTCTTCTATTTCTTCTTTCTGTTCGGCCTCCAGTTTCGATCTTGGTCCCGAGGTACATGTATTCGGTGCACGCCCCTACTGTTTTGTCTTCCTCTGAGTGTAAATCATCTGTGTCGTTTCCAATGCATAGGTATTTCGTTTTTGATCGATTTACCGAGAGGCCCCATTCCTCATATTCTTTAAACAACCTTCTTGTCATGAATTCCAGGTCCTCTTTATCTTGTGCGACAACAACCTGATCATCGGCGAAATGTAGGGTGTATATAGTTGTATTTTCGTTTATGTGTGTTCCCATTCCGCTGCACGCTCTTCTCCATTTTCTTAGGGCTTCATTGAGGTATATCTTAAATAAGGTGAAAGACAAGCAGCAGCCTTGTCTCAAGCCTTTGGAGACTGGGAAGCTGTCTGACAATTCACTATTCAACTTGACCTTAGAGGTTGATTCATCATAAAGTTGTCTTATATCTGTTATTAGGGTATTACTTATTCGAGATCTCTCCATTACTTGCCACAGTTTTTGCACTGAGACAGTATCATACGCTTTCGCAAGGTCAACAAATAGAAATACATCTACCTGTTTCTTGCGACTTTCTTTTCGTTTAGTTGGGTAAGGTTAAAAATATAGTCAATACAGGAGCCGCCCGCTCGAAAACCTGCCTGTTCTTAGATTTCTTGATGTCCGTATTCTTCTTCAACGAGGCTTTGGAGGACTCTCCCATTGCAGACGGCTCATGGTGCTGCTAACAGATATACACCTATTATTGGCGCAGTCATATCTGCGCCCCTTTTTGTGGATGGGAATGATCCAGGCTTCCTTTCACTTTAAGGGTATTTCTTCTCCGTTTATATACCTGGCGAATAGTTCTTGTATGTGTTTAATGAGTTTTCGCGTCCCATATTTAATTAGTTCCGCCAGTAATCCTTCTGATCCACTAGCTTTGTTATTCTTCATTGATCTAACTACTTGCCAAATTCTTTCTTTGTTCATTTCGACGAGTGGATCCTGGACAAGGTATATTTCTGGAGAGGCTACCAAGTACTGTGCTCTGTCTTCTTTTAGCTGCTGGGAGTAGTGTTGACGCCATTCATTTATCTAGTATAGCCTGGAAATTCATTCTGTTTAGGGTGTTCGTGTTTAAAGTTTTGATTAGTTTCCAGGCTTCTGATGATCTTGACCCCTTAGGTAATTGTCGACCTCTTTACATTTTCTTTCCCATGTGTCATTTTTGTTTTTCTTAACCATGCTCTTTAATCTTGATTGCTCTCGTTTGTAGGTGGATATCTTTGATATGCTCTTTATATTGTGTTTTTTTGCTGTTCTAGCTCTTCATTCCAAGTAATGTTATTTTTGTTACGTTGAGGGGTATTAACAGTACCTAGAGCTTCGTTGGCTGCTGCCTTTAAGGCTTCTATAACATGCGTATAGAGGTCCTTAGTTTGGCCTTTTAAATACATCTCATCTAGCTTTTGGTCCAAGCGATTTTGATATAATCCTCTGATACTGGGTTCATACAGTCCTTTGATGTTATATTTAATCTCCACTAGTTTATTTGAAGATGCACAGTCCGAGTTTTGTACGTTATTTAATCTGTTAAACGGAATATAGATTCTTGAAGCCAGAAACTAATGATCTGTACCACACTCCATCCCTCTATGTGCTCTAGTGTCTAGTATCTGCCATTTTGTATTTTGTTTGATTTTTATGTAATGAATAATTGATTTTAGTCCCCTGGTGTAGGTGCAACTATGTCTATCTTCATTCGCTGCATTCCCTTTATAATGTCTTCCAACTTCCCTCTCAATCCTTGTATCTACATTCCAGGTTTTAATTCTCAGTTCCTTATTCCTTTGCCTTGTTCGTTTCCGAGAAGGTCCATCTATCATCCGAGGCTGACTGCGAGGATTTTTAGCATTTTATGTTTTTTTACATGTAATGAGGAGCTAGCCCATTGCCATAACCCCCAACCTGGAAGACCAGGAATTTTTCTTCCGTGTTATCTTCCCCTAGCCTTTGATGAACGAACATTCGTCCTACAAGGCAATAGCTTCGCCGTACCCTGGCAGGGGCCCTGACAGGGTGCTATCATCCGGGCCAGATGAACACTGGTTTTTTACGAGGTTGTTACTCCTCCCCTTCACCCTTTTTCAACCTGGCTTAGGACAGGCTTAGGCTTAATATTTTCATACTGGCAAATACTGTCCCTTTCATTAAACCTTTATATACTTTAAATGACTTGAAAAACTTTTTTTATTTTCTTTGTAAAAATTGCCACCAGTAAAGTGCAAGACTTGCAAGAGTTTTGGAGCCAAACCAAGACTGAACCCTGCAAGACTAAAACCAAGACTATATTTATTAGACTGCAAGATCAAGGCCAAGATCACATATGCAAAACCCGTTATTGGTCTTGGTCTTATATTTGTAACTGTATGACATAAAACTGAGTACAAAATTTATGAGGTTTAGGTGCGTTTTCAGCCGGCAGTGTCGTTCCACCATTTTCGGGATTCTTCTGCTATCCATTTCTTTATGGCTGTTTTAGCGATTGGTTTGGCTATCCCGCAGAACGGTTCTGGTCCTATCATGTGCCTAGACGAGCCTTCTCTGGCTATTTCGTCGGCAGTTTCATTACCTTGATAGCCTTCATGCCCAGGTACCCATGATAGTGTCACTCTATGTTGACTTACTATGTCAATCAGAGCATTGTGGCAATCCAGTACTAATTTCGATGTTATTTTGTTGGATTGCGCAGCTTTTATTGCCGCTTGGCTGTCGGAGAAGATCGCAATTGTTGTTTTGTTGCAAATATATCTTCTTTTTATTTCCTTTGCACACTGTTCTATTGCTGTTACTTCCGCTTGGAACACTGTCGCTAGTTTGCCCATGGAAATCGAAGTTCTTATTTTCGTCCTTGGTTCATATATTCTGGCTCCTACTCCTTCCCGTGTTTTTGAGCCGTCGGTGTACCAGATCACATTTGCCCTAATTGGGGGGGCCATTTTTCCAATCATTCCTGTTTGGAATATGTGTCGAGTACTTTTTGACAAAGGTGTACTTGGCTATGGTATTATCCGTGGGCAATCCCAGGATGTCATCTGCCTTGATTTCTTTGTTTAGCTTATCTTGTTTGGTATTATGTCTACCTATAATCGGTTTTTGGCCTTGTGATAGTCTGTATGTGACGGAGTGTGCTTCGCCCTGTATGTATGTTTGGATTGGTGGTAGGTTTAGTAGGACTTCTAGAGCCGCAGTGGGCGTTGTGATTATGGCTCCAGTGACGCACAGGCATGCTAGCCTTTGAACGTGACTTATTTGCCTTTTTGCCTCCGCCTGCATGGTTCTTGTCCACCATACTACTGAACCATATGCTATCATTGGTCTTACCACTGCTGTGTATAGCCACAGTGTCATTTTGGGATTGAGGCCCCAATTCTTTCCGCACTTCCTTCTGCATCTTCCTAGCGCAACTGTGGCTCTAAGAGTTGCTTTTTGGATGTGTGGTTTCCAGGTAAGCCTCTGGTCAAATATGACTCCTAGATATTTTGCTTCCTTGGAAAAAGGTATTTCTTCTCCATTTATCGCCAGTGGTTTTAATCTTGTAAGGGCTCGCCTTCTAGTAAATGGAATGATTATCGTCTTTTTTGGGTTAACTGATAGCTGTTCATCTTTGCACTAGTTCTCCACTATTTTGAGAGCTTTTTGGCTTCTCTCTGAGAGAGTACTGGCAAATCTGCCTCGTACCACAATCGTTAGGTCGTCTGCATATCCTAGACAGTAAAAGCCTTCTGCAGACAGTTTTTGTAATAAGTCGTCCACTAATATGGCCCATAGTCGTTGAAATAGAACTCCCCCCTGGGGGCATCCTTTTCTCACCGCTGCCTTTGTGGTTGTTTCTCCCAGAGTGGCTGAGATTGTCCTGTGCTTTAGACTAGTTTCTATCCATTTGCGCAGTGCTGTTGGAGTCCCTCTCCTTTCCAACGCGCTAACGATAGAGTATGTTGAGGCGTGATTGAAAGCCCCTTCTATGTCCAGGAATGTGGCTACGGTAATCTCCTTGTCCTCTATGGACCTTGAAAGCAGCCTATTTAGGTCGTCCAGGGCTAGGCCTGTCGACTTTCCTGGTTGGTAAGCATATTGACGTTCACTTAGAGGGAACGCCTGTAGAGTATTATCCCTGATATACCTATCTACTAGCCTTTCCAGGGTCTTGAGCATAAAAGAAGACAGGCTTATGGGTCTATATGACTTTGGTGTGCGGTCCAAGATTCTGCCAACTTTCGGCAGGTATAGGACCCTTACCTGTTGCCATAGACTAGGTACAACGCCCCAGGCTAGACTCCCTCTAAATATTCTGCATAGGTGTGGTAATAAGATGTCCTGACCTTTTTGCAGAAGTATGGGGTGTATTTCGTCTAGGCCTGGTGACCTAAATGGTTGGAATTGGTTGATGGCCCATCTAATCTTCGCAGGTGTTACTACCTCTTTAACTATTTCCCACTCCTGTCTACCTGGTCTTTATGGCCTTGGCTTAGGCGGAAGGTCAGATGGGTCTGTTAATTGCGTTGCTGTCGGAAAGTGTGCCTTTAGGAGCAGTGTTAAACTTTCCTCAGCTGTTTTGGTGTACGTGTTGTCCTCCTTTTTGGGGAGCTCGACATTGCTGTTTGTGTTTTCTTTTGCTAGGACTTTGTGAATTCGGGCGCATGCTGGGGTCTCATTTACCCTTTCGCAGAACTTTCTCCACGAGTCCCGTTTGGCCTTTCGTATCTTTTTGTTATACTCTGTTAGTTTTAACCTGTAAAGGTCCCAGTCATTGGTTGCTTTGGCTTTATTAAATAGTCTTCTGACGGTTTCCCTCAGCATTCCGAGTTTTCCGTTCCACCAGACTGTGCTTTCTTTTTGTTTCCAGAACTGGGCAATTGTCCTGATAAGCCGTAGCTATTGCTTCACTAATCAGCTGTACTGTGTCGTCTAAATTTTCCGCGTCCTTAACCTTGGCGGTTACCCTTTGTAGACCTTCTTCGAGGGATTTTGAATATCCTACCCATTTTGTGTCACGGGGATTTCTAAACAGTATTGCTTTAGGGGAGGGGATTTTAAAATCAAAGCTAATATGCCTGTGATCAGAGCAGGATGGTTCATCTGATACCATCCAATTGTGGATCATGTCGCTCGCCCTGTTAGAACTTAAGGTCACGTCAAGGACCTCCTGACGGGCTGTCGTTACGAATGTTGGTTCGTTGCCTACATTGGCAATATTTAAACCTTCTGTTAAAATAAATTGTAATAAGGACTCACTTCTTCCATTGACGTTCGTGCTGCCCCACATCGTGTGATGTGCGTTAGCATCACATCCTAGAATGAGTTGGAGCTTCTGTTCCTCACAGTAGGATATAACATCCTTGAGCATCTGCGGTGGACATTTTTGCTCCTCTCCTGGGAAGTAGGCGGAACATGCAACTATGCTTCTTCCACCTTCCTTCGTGAGTAGTGACAGGATAGCTGTAACAAAATCACCCGAGCATAGCCCCGGGATTAGAGTACATTTAATCCTATTGTTATGAATGATATATGCATGAGGTTTATTAGCTGACCTATCGTACAGTAACTTACCTTGGGAGGGCTTGAGGCCTACAATTTTCCCTTCGTTGAGCCAAGGTTCCTGCAGGAGGGCGATGTCAAGGCCTTCATGTTCAAATCTGCGACATAGCACGGCCGAGCCGGCCTTTGCATGTTGCAGATTTGCCTGCAGGAACTTGAGATTGCCCTCTACTTTGAAGACTCTTCTGGTGGGATGCCTCCTTCCTTGACGCGGAACTTAATTTTTCCTATGCCAAAGAATGGTGACATATCCACTTTTTGGAGGTGGTCGAATGAGGCCTTGTCCATTGAAAAGGTCCACACCTGGCCTTTTCCGGTGTGGGATTTTCCAAAAACCGTCCACAGCTCGGTCTTGAGTCCTCGGTTTCCTACCTGTAGTCTTTTTAGGATCCTTTCCTTGGGTAGCTGTTCCCCATATTTGTCTGGAACGAACAGTGTGCAGGCGTATGGCTTCGGGATCTCTTTTTCTTCCAACACCTTCAGTTGTGCATCCTTCCATAGCTTTAGTGACGGGACCAGGTCCTTTAGCCAACTGGCACTTGTGGGGTTAGCACACGAAAATACAAGATACCCTGACCTGTGGGTACATTTGTAAAATTGTACCTCTGGTCCTTCCTTTGGTATATCCTCTAGTTATACCATTACGGTCCTTTGGATTGCCGTTAGCTGTTCCGGCTGCAACTGTACTTGGGGATAAGCCTCTGGTACAATTGCGATCTTTACCGCAGTCAGAGCTTCCTTGAAGTCTCCCGCCCTGTCCTGTTTGGCTGGCTTGTGGGAGTCCGTCTTGGGTCTTTTTGAAGGCTGCTTTCCTGGCGTGCTGCCTTCTGATATTGGGCGCTTTTGAGAGCTTTTTGGCTTTGCAGCCTTTGCCTTTCCCGCCTGAGTGGTTTGGGTTGCAGGGGCTTTTAATCCTGCCCTGATTTAGTTCTCCTTTATTGCTGACCTTTTGGCCTCGTCGTAGGAGCTTCCCTATTTCATCAGGTTTTAGACCTTGGGGTTCGAGTTACCCTATAGGCGGAATGAGCGAATCTCTTGTTCCGTCATCGAGTCAACTTGCTGGGTCGACTTAATTCTGTTTGTGCACTTTCCTTTCGAGGGCCGTGACTCACTAGCCTGCTTGACCTCCAGGGACTTGAGCGCTGGTGGTTGGTTTTGAGGTTCCGGGCTTGGCGGCCTTTGGATCCTCAGTTAGTGGTTTTGTTGGTTTTGGAGCTTTGTCCTTGTTGGACTTCTCTCCTAAATTTTTTTTGTTTTTTGAACAATCCATATTGTTTCCAGAGCCCGGCATACTCAGGTAAGGCTAAATACCAAGGGATGTCGCCCGGTGCCCTTAGGGGAACGTTAAAGACCGCACTGTACCCCGACGGCCATTCAGCTTTCAGCATGTTGCCTTACACCTTAGCTTGGGTAAGTTGGTCCGCGGCAGTGGCTTTCGCAAAGGCTTTTGAGGAGTCTTACTCCCTCGCACCCTACTTATAGCCACTAACCCAGTCACCGAATAAGTAACCCGGTCGTACTCCTATCCGCCACCCGGAGACGAGCCCGATGGGGACTCACCCACACGGGTTGAGCTGCCATAATCAACTTTGTTTTTTTTTTAAATGCGGCCCTGGATTTTTTATTACGGACTTTAAGAGCTTCTAATGTCCCAAAACCAATGATGTATCGCACTTCTTCGAAAAAATCATTTTAATGATTTCCTGGTAAAATCTTACCAAAAATATGTTTTCTATCTCTCTCTAACACATGAGTTCTTTGGAAAATGCCATTAATATGAATTTTTCGAATAAGTGCGATACATCATTGGCTTTGGGACTTTAGATGCTCTTAAAATCCGTAATAAAAAAATCCAGGGCCGTATTTAAAAAAAATGATGACGGCAGCTTAAAGATGAAACGTCGGTTTGAAAATCTGATAACACCATCTTGTAGAACCGAAAAAGTAGCAATGAGATTGTGAAATTTATTTTGTTATATCTATTCAAATAGAGTCATAAAAAAATTAAAATGAAATCGCGAATATTCGTTTTTTTCCAAAAATCTTCGGAAGTATTCGGAATTTTTAAACTTTTCAGATGGTATTTTGATCAGCATTAAATTTCACAACTTTGCCTTTATTTAACCGACCTCGTATCTGTTCTAGTTTCCGAGATCCCAATGATGACGCTCGAATTTGGGACACCCTGTACAGACTAATCGCATATAATTTTACTTTTTCGCACTAAAAAAATGTTAGAGACAAAAGTTGTAGTGAACCATGTCTTCTTCGTATATATAGAGCGTTGCAGAAAGGAGTGACAGGTAAAAGTAATATATTTTTAAATTAAACACTTTTTGTACTACTTCAATTCTGAACATAATACTTTACACAAATCCCTACAACTTTTTCTACATTTTTTTTCCTTATGAAAAATACAATAAAACACGCGATCACCCTGTAAATATATCTAAACATAATAGTTTTATAGATATCTGCATGCATGTAAACGTCGCCGCCGCGCAATACCTCCTGAGCCGGATTGTATTCAAGAAGCCAAGACTCAATATTCTCGAAGTAGACATGCATAAACCTAAGTGCCCATAACCAATGGTTTATTTTGGGTTAGTTAGCTGGAGATAGTAGACGTCAAAATGTAACGAATGAGCCAAAAATGTCCCTGCACGCCGCCACCGCACGTTTAGTAGATACAGAATGTCAAAAGTGAAACTTTATTTAGGAAAATACACAATAACTTGAAAATTGCTTAAGGTATCGGAACTAAAATAATTGGTGCATTGATTTGGTCATAGAGGGCGCTAGTTACGTACACACATAGTCCAATCAAATCTTCTTGTATAACACAGTTTTATCCACGCGATAACTATGATAACATTGATTAAAGCTTTTAGAACTCTACGATAGTAAAGGCAATGATTTTATAAAAATATAATATTGACGACCTAAATAGTTCAATCACGTTGACATCATCTGCTGGCGACGGCGGCGGCGACGTGGTATTTCTCGAACGATTTAAGACGCTCCCTGCATCATTATCAAATTTAGACTAAGTGCTACATCAAATCCTACGATTGTTTTCGTGCTTCAAAACATTAATTTTGCCACACCCACTATATTGAAACGGGCGACTACTCACTTAAATAATAATTGGACAGGCCTATTTTCGGCTAACATTTTAAAACAGATCGCGCTGTGAGTCTAGATCCGCCCCTGCCCCTGAATCGGTGTACCCTATGTATTCCAACGTTTTTTATTATCGCGAAAATTACTGTAAAAACATGACTAATGACTGTTACAAGCGAATCGTGTCACATATGAAGGCAAAAACGGGGCTTTCGCCTTATCATCAACGCGACATTACCTGCATCTATTAAAAGGGCAGATATTAATTATTGCGGCATTACACACCTGTGATGTGCAAATTTCATTTTGGTAAAACAAGTACCGGCGACAGGTGACACCACCGAAATAAAAAATATATAATAATAATCTCCCCCCGTTCACCATCATCGTTGTTTCTGCGAGTCGAATGTCCTTAAGACAGGCAAATGTCGTTCGATTTAACTTTATTTATAGTAAAACGATAAATCACGTATTTTCTGGGGACGCACGCAATCCGAAACCGACTAGATTTCTTATAGTTCGACTTTATGTTGTGATATGACCTATATTTCCCCCGAATGACGACTGTATTTCGTTTTTAATGCACAGGGTCTTTCCCCTATGTTTAGAACCATCAAACATTACATCTATATTCATAAAGGCACATGACCTGTATTTTATATTACCATTGGCGAAGCGTGAAGGGATATTTCCTTACATTCGATGAGAAAATCATAAGTAGCTATTTTCTCTGGAATAATTATTATCAAATTTATCTCATTGAAGCTCTTCAATCTTATATAAAGATATTTGCGTCAATGAATAAATGATTCTGGATGTCTTTCTTCCCGGCCCAGAAGAGGCCAACTTATGGTGACTCATCTCTCGCTGGACCTTTGCCTCGTGACCCGTAACGGGGAACGATAAATCAAAAGTCTTTTCAGAGCCTCCCGAGAATCATATTATTCATATTATCGATCTTTACAAAGACAAGCGTGTCGGCACTGCACCCACGGAAGCGCTTGAGAGTCTTCTAAATCAGGTCCGTTAGGATAGCCCCCCCCCCCCCCCCGGGTTGGATTTTTTTTGCCAAAATGCTAGCACAAATAAAGGGCACCTAGCACACCAATTTTTAGAGCTAGCACAATAACAGTTTAAAACTAAAATGCTGTTGAATCCGGGGGGGGGGGGGGGGGGGGGGGG
>JAEQML010070839.1:0-16506 GCA_016904865.1 Pissodes strobi | reverse complement strand
TGGGGGATGCTGCGAAAAAAATTCAACAATTCTTGGTTTTCAAGATAAGCGTTGTGGATAACCTGTTGACAATAAATTTTGAAGACCAAAATGAAGAACCTCTGAAATTGAAAACACGAAATAATTCTTCGGGCTACGACACACCACCAAGATTGACCCCCCCCCCCCCCTTGACAAAGAGAAAGTAAGACATGCACTTACCAGCTATTGCTGGTCATTTAAAGAACTCGGTTCGGTGTAAATTTTCAAAGTGTGCCAAAAAAACTAAATTTTATTGTACAAGTTGTGATGTCTTTTTGTGCGTCACTGCTGAGCATAATTGTTTTTATAAATACCATGTGAAAACACATCAATGAAATTAAACTGGAGCATATTTGTGTTGAAGCGAGAATAATGTTAAGTTTTGTTAGTTGTTTTGTAAGTAATCCGAATGTAATAAATTATCTGGAAACATTTTTTAAGGGGGTCTCAGGAGGATAAATCTGCACGACTGATTGAAGAAAACACCTTGCTTGTCAAACAGCAGTTTTAATCATCTCCTGATGATGCTAACATGGTTAGCGAAACGCGCGTCGAGTGCAAATATTCTGTTTCGGTATTGTGGATAAAACTCTGTTTTAGTGCATGTTGCCGAAGGTTCCAAACCCCAACGTAGTAAACAGCAGGTGTTCGTCCACTTGCTGTACTAAACCAATCTGACGGTACCAATACTTCGAGAACCAAATAAGTCCTCGATAAACCCAACAGATACTAACTTGGGAACAGGCAGAAACGGTTCCAGTGGAGGTCCCAATGCAATTGCATGGTTACAGAATAATTGGACGAAGCTAAGTATTAGTCAGTCAGAAGATAAACATACTGTAAAGACCAATTATAACGCTTCATTCTTTTTATAATATTTCACATTAATTTTAATTTTCGTTACTAAGTCAATTTATTCATCAGATAAACTTCATTTCAAATAATTTCATCAATTATCTTTGTAATTTAGTTATATAGATAAACTCCATTTCAAATTTCATCAATCGTATTCCTAATTTAATGGTATAATTAATATATTGTTGTTTTGGAATTTACTTCTTTAATTTATCGCAGGATAGAGGTCTGTGAGACATTGCGATAAGTGTAAGGGTAAATTTCTGATATTTTTATCTTTATATTTGTGTATATTAAAGTATTCATATTCAGTTCGCATTGTCTCTAGGAACTCTGGCGCCCTCAAAGAAATTACGGCTAATAAAAGAAACAACCTACCCCCGGAGAAAAACCGTAAAGAAAAAAACGAGTCTCAAAACGAACATTTATTAAAAAAAAATTCTTATGGTTATGAAAAGTAGTATACAGTTGGCGAACAACTAGTATTTCATTACTTTAAGAAAAAGCAGTGGCGTACCATTTTTTTCTCCAAAAATATTCAATGCAAAACCCGTACGGACGCCACTGGCAAAAATAATCAATTTGTACATCAGAAAAGGCATCTAGATGCACAGACGATGTGTACCAAATTTCATAAAGTTATCTGCAATGGTATCGCAGTTATTATATAAAATGGATTTTTAGTTGAAAACTTTACCACCCTCTATCTCAAAAGTTAAGATATGTTTAAGACATAGGTTCATATTAAGTTTTTTTCTTGAAATGGGTCCAAGAAACACCCCCTTAAATATTAGCATGTCATTCAGGAATAGCGTGAGAATAAATTCATAGTTAGACGTTATTTCGTACAATCTCAGTGTGACTTTTAGCCCAACCTGCCCAACTACACAGAAATCAATTTCACAAGAAAACGAAACCCTTAAAAAGTAAATATGCAAATAAAAAAATCTTACCTATTTGTATAATTGATAATTTCTGGTGGCTTGCTGGTCTGTTGAAGCCTTGCACTAGCCTTAATTGCCTCAAGTTGTTCCGCAACTTGCCTGTCAAGGTCGGCATCGTCCGTACCTTGTATTTTCCTAACCTAAAACAAAAAGAAGTTTATTTGAAGGAACCACTACATTTGCAGTTTTCAAGATCTACTGAATTTAGTAAGAAAATATATGCAAATAACGGACATATTTTTAAAACATTATTTCAGTATACTTACAGTTTGACCTAATTGATTCTTAATTAAAATAGTTTTTTGTGGCTTGGAAGTCGATCGTTGCGCGGCCTTTTTGGGTGGGACGGGTGTCTTGCCAGCCTTTATTGCTGGCATCAGTAGACCCCCATGACTAGAAATTGTCGGTACAGCACCTAAAATATGGCTATCATGAGTGAAGATACCAGAAAGCTAATCATTAATCAGTAATAAAGAATTGAATTTACGTATGATACAAAATACAACAAAATATGTATATATGTGAATGGATTTCGAAAGTGTGTCGTTTTTAAAGTTACTTTCATCAAAGCAAATATAGTAAAAAAAATCACACCAAAAATAGTCTCACCTTGGGCCGGTGCCGCCACAGTTTTGGGGACAACCCCACTGGGTCCAGCAGCAGCTACTGCCGCAGCTGATTCTAAAAGAGCTTTCGGTATGGCACCTTTGATAATTCCCTTAGTCTTTGAACTGGTCTGCGCCTGCATAAAAGCCTTTTGTTGTTGCGGCGTCAGTACGACTCTTGTCTGCTGGCCTTGAGCATTTGTTACGATCATAATCTTATTGCCAACGATCTGATTAGCGGGCTCGGAAGTAGAAGCGAAGCCAGATGGCGTTAGTTTCGATTGAACGGCGGTTTGTTTCTTGACTATTGTTTGTTTCACGGCTTTGACCTAATAATGACAAATATATCATATTATGGTACAATTTAGATAATTTGAAAAAATGCTTAGTTGCAAAACATCTGAATTAGCACTAAGCAAAAATTTCAAAACAATATCTTGTATCCTCAATTTTCATATCGTTTGGATAGGTAAAATATGCATTTTATTGAAATTTTTTATTGAATGGATTCTTTGCACCTCGCCATCTCAACTAGAAACACATAAGATATATACGGAACCATCGGATAGGATAACCCATTGCATACTTTATTTATTTCTGCATCAACGGGCATTAGGCCCAATATAAAAATCAACTAAATATGTAGACAAAAACTAAAGTACAAGTAAAAGTAAAACCTAACTTAGACCTACACTATAAAAACTTACTAAGACATCAAGTACACTATTATTACAATACATTTCAAATATTAACTAACATTAGCCCAATAACCACAGCCAACCTGAAGTATCACATAACGTATATCACATTGTGCTTCAAAAGCCCCAAGAAAAGATTTCTGTCAACAAAGCATTCCAACCGAGTCTGCTCACTCTGGTAACAAAAGAATTGTTTCCATAGTTCGTCCTGTGGAAAGGTATATGGAAAGAAGGCGCCTGCCGGTTTGGCGAGTAGGAACATGAAGACCAATCTCTCCAAGAAGCATGGGACAGGAAATCCTTGAGTGCAAAACATCATAAAAGACCATAAAATCACGGTACCCACGACGAGTCTGGAGACTAAGACTATTAAGCTCGGTTTCAAACTTCTGATAATCAATGGGAAGTGGCATATTTGTCTTTAAAGCAATGTACCTCAAAAACTTGTGCTGGATTTGTTCAATAGTTTGAATATAGATGCCATACTCAAGGTGAGGACGAACAAGGGCACAATACGGCAGTTTAATAGAAAATATGTTCTCGAAATCTTTGGTACACCTTTTAAGAAAGCCCAGCATTTGTAAGAACTTATAAATGATTGCCGCAATATGGGAGGAAAAACTAATCTGAGAGTCCCTCAGAATTCCCAGGTCTTTTATAATTAGATAAACCTTCCAAGGAAGTACCATTAATGGAATACACATACTGAAGGGGTTTAGTACTACGACTATAGATCATGGAATGGCATTTTTTAATATTTAAGTCCATACACCAAGTGACAATTCTGTTCAGGTCGAGTTGAAGTCCAAAACAGTCATTTGCATTTGAAACTCTACAATAAAACTTAACAATAGACTCGCTGTTTAGAAAACAGTTACCAATATCGTTGATATAGATATTAGAAAGTTAAAGCCCCACGTGGGAGCCTTGGGGAACCCCAGAAGGAACAAGGATTTCGTTATATTCGAAGATTCACAGCTTGACAAATTGCCTACAGTCGGTTAAGTAGCTCTTTAGCCAGCTGTGTAAAGGACCATTTAGACTAAGCTGAGTTAATTTGTCAAGCAAGACGACGTGATTAAAGCGATCAAACACCTTTGAGAAGTCCGTGTACACCGCGTGGACCTGACACACCTCCTCAAAAGACTGAACAACAAAGTCAACAAAGGTGAGTGCATTTAACTCAGTTGACCGTCCTGACATGAAGCCAAACTGCCTATTGCTTATTTCGCTGCTGAGATGGGAAACAAGGTAACTATGTACCAGCCTCTCAAACAACTTGGAAATGGTGCTGATTATACTTATTGGCCTGTAATATTCCGGATACCGTTTATTTCTCGTTGCTCTCGCCTGTACTCGGCGATCTCCGGAACTGACGCGTTTGATTACTATTTTAGAATGTCTTATATGAAGAAAAACTTTTTACACACATAACCTTAAAAAATATAATGAAAACACGTGTTGCCACCGAAGGGAATTGAACCCGTGTGGCCGTTTCACGGGGCTAGCATCTAACCACTGAACCATCAAAGCACTTCAAGGCACTTCGTTGGACCGTAGAGACATGTGTAATGAGTACAACCGAAAGTAACGAGAAATAAACGGTACTCTGTAATTTTCAACCCGAGCATTGTCTCCGGACTTTAGAATGGGCGAGATAAAGCTGGACTTCAAAGTTGAGGGAACACTGCCAATTAAATATAGTAAACAATGGCCTTGAGATGATAAAGCTACACTTCTTCAAAAATACCGGAGGTAAACCATCAGGCCCGGGACCCTTATCAGCACTCAGCCCAGAGTAGATATACGAGATCGATACACTATAATTGGAAATATTTAAGTTGTTCAGAGACAAAACAGTATCAGATTGAGGTGTAGATCTGCTATACATTTCAGAAAAATAACCTGCAAATAGATTCAAAATATCTTTATCCTATATTACCATAAAAAAAACTCACTTGGGACTGCAATGCTACTTTTTTTAGAATTTACAAATTTCCAGAAGCTCTTGAGATTATCCCTAAGTGACTGCTTTCTTTTTAGAGATTATTAATTCTTTTAATTCTGATGAGAACCAATAAGGAAATCTTTTAGTGGAATACTTCTTCAAGGGAACAAAACAGTCGATACACAAATACACAATTTCATAAAAAAAAAATAGTTAACATGTCAGTCAGGGATTGGCCTCACAACAGTGTATCCCATTCAAATTGTGCCAAAAAGTCCAAGACAGCCTCCCAATTGACAGACTTGAAATCCCTGTAGCATCCACAGTACGGCCCTCACCAACACCACACTCCATGGAGAAGAGCAGTGGGGGGTGATATACATCAGGTTCAATTAATGGTTCATTCACTTGTAAAACAGTGACATCAGGAGAGTGTGCGGACACCAGGTCCAGGATTGAGCCAGTAACATTTGAAATATGGATAACTTGAAAGAGGTTATGTAAGGAGAATGCACAGACTCGACACTATACGAACTGACTGTACTTCACTGAGGGATGCAGATGGCAAGGCAACAGTTGTTGACCCCAACTCCTCATCCACCCACCTCCTTCCTTCCGGGTAGCACTACAACCCTTAGGGGGTTTTGGCTGCGTTAACGATTTGCCTCCATCGATCCCGTAACAGCATGGCCTCATTCCAGTCATATACCTGCATAGTTTGTAGGTCTTTTAAAATGTTGTCCCTCCATCTGAGTCTCGGCCGCCCCAGCGGTCTCTTTCTTACTGGATTTCTTTCCCAAACTGTCTTGATCAGTCGGTCGTCAGGTGCTCTTTGGACATGTCCAGCCCATCTCAGACGCTGGGATTTTATTGATTTTGACTATATCCGGCTTTTGGTATAGGTCCTGGGCTTCTGCATTTATCCTTATGCGATATTGCTCCGTGTTTGGATCCTTGACGGGGCCAAATATTCTTCTGAGGATCTTCCTTTCAAACCGCTTTAGTAGAAGCTCATTGTGTTTCGTAAGGGTCCAAGTCTCACAGCCATAGCAGATGATCGGTTTGATTACAGCCTGGTACAACCTCAGCTTTGACACTCTTGACACCGTTTTGGACTGCATGAAGGTTCGCATAGCAAAGAAACACCTATTGCCACTGTGTAGTTGTGCTTTAATCTCTTCGTTGCTGTCATTGTCTGAGCATATCGTGGCTCCAAAGTATTTAAACTGTTTGACGCATTCAAGGTTATAGGTGTCCATTGTTATATTCTGACCAATTCTGTCCCTGGTTGGTTGGCGGGTGATATTCATGTATTTGGTTTTTCCTGATTGATGTTGAGGCCCATTTTCTTACATTCCTTCTCGATTTTCAGGAAGCTTTCCTTGACTCCGACAGTACTTCTTCCGACCGCGTCAATGTCGTCAGCGAAGGCCAGGATCATCTGTGGCCCCTGGTTAGTAAATACTTCAGTGGTGATGTTCGTCTTCTTGATAACCATATCTAGGACTATGTTAAAGAGTAGGGGCGGCAGTCCATCTCGTTGTCTCAGTCCACTCATGACCGAAAATTCCTCTATTATATGGTTTCCTACTTTTACGCGATACCTGGCATTGTTTATGCATATTTTCGTGACAGTGGTATACCTATACTTGCCATGGCTATCCAGACACTGTCGCATATAATGGTGTCGTAAGCTTGTCTGAAGTCCATAAACATCCACCCACTGGCAGTGGGGAAGGTTAAAGTCGCCAATTATGAATTACACAAACGAAACAAATAACGAACAGTAATTTGGATCCAAAACGGTTAACGAGTAACTTTGAAAAGTTGTTGCTGAATGCCCATAGAAAAACCCTCAATTCTATAAAAACGGGATTATTAGACATTAAAGTTTTTCACAATTTTTGTCCATACTTTCCACCAGATCTATGGGTGGTCCAATAGCATGCTTTTTTGCTTAGTTTTTTTAATCTGATATTATTTCACATGATGTCAATAACACTTTTTATTTTGTCAACAAAATATATCAAGTGTGAAATTCGAACGGCATTTTCAGGTCCACATAATGCGCACTGATGATTTCTGATACCTATTTTAAAACCAAGAATTTATATATAGTCTATCATATTTTAGAATTCAAAAATGTTATAGCCAGTAGTACTGGCAACGATTGTTGAGGCAAATTCTAAAATCTTCATTCACAATAATACTAAGAAACTAACAATTTTCAATTAAAACAGAGTTCTCCAATATACAGAAAGCACGCACCGCAACATGGCTAAATTAATTTTAATTTCAGTCTTTCAGAATGAATGGAAAATTATAATGGCAGACAATCTCTATTTTTCCACCTCTAGCTGATATATATTCGAGAAGTACTGTATTTCACAATGTAAGATGCAACATACCTGAGTGGTAGCTGAAGTCGCAGATGGAGGAGGTACCAAGACATACTTTGCTTGTTTACCGTCAGACGTAGTACCAGTGGCGAGCAAAGCCGTGGTGCCGGTTTTAGGAACGTTACTATGGGGAGTTGGTGTCGATAAGATTCTTGCTTTTCCTGCGTGTCTAGCAGGTACCAGAGTGGTGGCAGAAGGCTGTGTAGTTTTGAATATTATCTGTTGAGGGAAAATAAAACACAAATTTAAACAAATAAGAAAATTGAACCTATTCATTGGGAAAACGATAACTTGGCTTGATATAAGGAGCACACCTCAGATGAAAGTACCTAATGTGCTATAAAAAGTAATAATTGAATTGCGCGTAAATTATTAGGTTTTGTTCTTGGAAGTACGAAAATTATTTAATATCCAGATTTTATAATGTTAGGTAGGGTGAACCAGTAGCCTGGGTTGTGTGTGGTCTCTATATTATTATTACATATCCACATAGGTCAACTGAAAAAGAACTGTAGCTTTTAAATAGGAGATTGCAAATTAAAATATAAATTGCTTTACACTAATTCTAATTCAGAAGTATCAATCCGCAATTATTCTGCCGTTTTAACGAAAACGCAGTAAATTCGATTTTTGTCGATTTCTGTTGAATCAGATTCTTTAGGTAACTTTTATATTCCTAATATACTGTTTATGAAAAAAAAAATTTTTACCTAAAATAGAGAAAAAAATTTAGTATCTGAGTGAGGCAGTGAAACGTCATCAAATACTTTTAAAAATGCAGTATCTCTATGTTAACTGCAAAAACTATTAGTGTTCTACTCATAAGACGTCATTGTTTTCTAATTTAAAACGCAGTATGCTCATGTTCATAAGAAAAAACGCAGTTAAATGCGAAGTAAGTCGCATTTTACTGCATTTTTGATTTTACAGTCATAAGATTACGCCATGCTTTGCTAATCATAAACGCAGTAAGAAGATTCGCCAATTTATTAGTTATTTCTAACGGTTTTTCTCATAGTGCTGACAAGAGTCGTGTCTGACAGACGTATTATTTTGTGCAAAATCTTAAGTGTTTGATATACACTGTTTAAGCGAATTTAGTGATGGATGGTGCTGTGGAGGTATGTATGCAAATCTATTGTCTGGGATGCTACGTACTCAGATCCTCTAGCGGAATATTATTTTTTTTATTTTAATATTTTTGTTCTATTTTGCGTTGAAACATTTGGTACTTGGGGAAATGAGACTAGATATTTTGATATACAGGGTGTTCATTTTAAAATGTACCACCACCAATTTCTCGGAAACTAATTAAAAAGAAAATCCAACGAAATTGAAATCAAATTTGATCATGTGTGCCCGTGCCTTCTATGAAGTCGTACGATTTGACCGCACACAAACTGGTCTGTCTGCTGCAGTACAACACCGTCAGTTGGACCGATTCTTTGACCGTGTGTGGCTGACTGCCGCCGACTGCCGCATATTGCATGGCGCATTACTGTGTATCCTTTTTGAATCAAAGAAGTTACCGCTGACAACAACTCCACGTTAGTAGATTCAACCATGCAAAAAAGGTGGTTTCCCAATCCTCTGGATGCAATCGCAACTCTTCTAATAAATTAACATGACTCAGTGAACCCCGTTTCATAACCCAATCTTTGCACCAAAATCTACGTTTCCGTTTAGGTTTCTTTTTACTCTTGGTTACGCAAAGAGCAAGATACGCTAAAATTAAAGCAC
This sequence comes from Pissodes strobi, assembly GCA_016904865.1. Lineage (NCBI taxonomy): Eukaryota > Metazoa > Arthropoda > Insecta > Coleoptera > Curculionidae > Pissodes > Pissodes strobi. Next base: position 7,296 of record JAEQML010070839.1, on the reverse strand, counting down.
ATTGATCAGACATGTTTGAAACCCAAGACCATACTGCGGTGCAGTATCGTGTGTATCCTCGTCAAACTTTCGATGAAATCGTACAACGCCGTCGTACGATCCTGTTGTACGAAGCCGCTGTATCGTGAGTGGCCTGCTTTAGATATGAATATGCAAACCGTTTTCGCCTAAGTTACACAATTTAGACGTTACAGCCTGTGAAAATGTCCAAACTGTCAACAAAAATATCTCGAAAACAAATCAATCGATTTCGAAAATTAAAACGTCAAAATATAGGGCTTGCATGGATCGTCAAGATGAAGTATCATTCAACCCCCCTTTCCACGTATGATTTTTAAGGTGGTAAGCCCAGGGGTAGGGAATTTTTCTAAGGAACTACGCAAAAAAACATTGAGTTCAAATAAAGCTGAAGTCTGGAAGCAAAAAAAAAAACAAAAAAAAAAACGTTGTGGCTCCCTAAGTTTAAGTTTTTGTGAGTGTATTTAACTGTTAAATCTTTAATATTTAGATTAAGTCGAGGACTAAATTAATGGTTTCTGCATGCTGCAAACGAAAAACTATAGATACTTCTATCAAGTCAAGTGGCAATAATAATAGTAATAATGGTGACGGTTAGTTAAAATTTTATTCATAACATTTTCCTTGTAATGGCAATAATAATAATACTTCTTATTTATCTAGGTATGTTTTTTATATTTCAGCAAAGGTGGCTAAGTTAGCATCTTATGATACGGAAGAACATTCTCCACAAATTGATGGTAATAACACTATTTTAGTGTGCAATAAAATTTTATTATTTTTAAAACTAATCTTTTATATCCAGATATTTCCTTTGGCGAAGGAGTCGAAAAAGCATGTGTTTGAACAAAACTCTATTGAACCATTGCAAGATAATGATTAGAACACCTTAGAAGTATCATCAGCTGGCGGAATAACAGGTAAACTTCATGTCCTAAGAACATTCTATGGAATAAATCTGTTATAATCTGATTTATGATAGTTTTTTTTTTCAGAAATTTGCAAGAGAACAAGGCGCAGGAAGTATACAAATCTTATCTAATAATACTGATAACATCGACATTGAAGCAATTGACGATTTCGTCTATCTTCCGCACCAGATTTGAGTAGTCTATACATATCATTCAGAAGTAGCATATTTAACGATGTGGAAGAAAATAAAGAAAACACTCTAACTGAAACTACGGAACCCGCAAATATTGAACCTTCAGTAGTAATCCATAATGTTGTGATCCTTCCACCTCCAAAGGAAAATCTGCGATGTGATACTTCAGATAAAATAGAAAATGACAATGAAATTGTCCCTACTACAACTTCGCTGAACAAGAAAGCAGAAGTTCGAAAAAGGAAACAATTTGCAATATCTTTACAACAACGCAAAGAAGAGCTCTTTTTGAAAAACGCTGAGAAAATGGATCTGAAACCTGCCTGCCCGGAGAATTGTTCTAAGAAATGCAATTCGCTGATAACAGAACCAATAAGCATTACCAGCAACTTGGGTATGTGGAGAAAAAAAGATTTATATTAAGTCACACATCAGAAAGTAAAACAAATTCAAACAAGAATGATTCAGGCAACGAATCTAAGCGCAAAATTCGAAATATCCATTTTTTTCTTCAAGATGAAAAGGGCGTAAGAATAAGTACGTGTAAAACTTTTTTCCTGACTACCCTCGGCTATCATAAAAAGAATGACAGATTTGTTCTGCAAACCATTTCTGGGAGCGAAGATCATAATTATGGCTGTTCGACCTGACATGAGAGGTAACAATATTATGTCTTTTAAATAATAATTAGTAGCCTAATAATATGTATTTTTACAGGAAAGTTTGGACATAAAGTCAAATTCGATAAAGCCGTCTTACATAGTCACATTGAGAGTTTTAACCCTTCAATTCCACATTATCGAAGGGAACACGCACCTAACAGGAAGTATCTCCGTAGTGACATTACTGCAACTTTCATGTATCAAGACTTCTTAAGAAAAAATCCCACAATGAAATGCTCATATGATTTGTATAGAAAGGAAATTAAGACAAAAAATATCTCGTTCACGAAACTCGACCATGAGGAGTGTGAAAACTGTGCCGAGTTCGATCTTCATGGGCACGAAAAAGAAAATATGCTACGAGAATGTAGCGTTTGCAAGGTATTCACTCTGCATATAAAGAAGATGGAAAATTCAAGAAAAATGTACAGATCGGACGTAGAAGCCAATTTCAACAATGATGAAGTTTGCTTCTCCGCCGACTTACAAAATGTGGTCATGCTGCCACGACTAGATCAATATAAAATAGCCATCTTCACCCCTAGAATTATCGTGTTTAATGAATCTTTTGTTCCAAAAATCAGAAGAACTTGAAACCTATTGCAGCTCTTTAGCATGAAGGGATAGCGGGTAGAACAAAAGAAGATCTCATCAGTGCTTTTTTCACATTCTTTTTAGAAAATAGGGCTGCTAAAAAAATAACTTTGTGGGTAGATAATTGCTCTGCCCAAAATAAAAATTGGGCATTTTTAGCTTCCTTGTATTTGTAGTTAATTCCTCGGAAATCGCCGCAGAAGAAATAACGATCAAATATTTGGAACATGGACATTCATATATGAGTGCCGACAGTGTCCACCACCTAGTGGAACTTTCTATGAAGCACAAAGGTAGTATATGTGATTTCAGAGATTTCAAAGATGCTGTGCAGGCAGCAAACTCTGGAAAAGTTGTAACTCTAGAAATGAAACCAAAACATTTCTACGATTGGATAGACAATAAATCACAAGTAAAAATAAAGAAAACCGAACCACGTCCCTACGTTTCTGAAATGACTTCAGTCGTTGTAAAACGTGGAAAATACTCTTTAACTTACACTAGAAACTACGATATGGCTAACCCTATAGAGATATTTTTTTAAAGTTAAAGCTGAACAAGAAGGGATCCTTCCACCAACACCTAGGAATCGAGCTAGAGGCATAAATAAATCAAAAAAAGTAGTCATAATTCAGAAACTATGTCCTCTTATGAGGGAAGAAACTAAACAATTTTGGATTTCGTTGGAGGAAAATCCTCAATCTACTGATCTCAACGAATCGTTCGAATAGACTTAATTTTTGTATATTATCATTATATTAATATATTGTTCAGATGAATACGTCTTTTTTATTCAGGCTTCATAATTTTCATCCATAAGTAATTTATTTACACAGTTTCCACGTATAAGCTTAAATTACAGGCAATTATTCAAAAGGCTATAACTTTTTAAATATAAAAGATATTCTAAACGTCAGCATTTTGACTGTTTGGTCAGTATTATCAAAAAACTTATGTATGATCAGCTTCTTCTACAATTTAACCCAATGGCGACACATCAAAAGCTACTAAGCAAAACCGCAGTAACTAGGCCTAAATGTGTGAGTAACTGCATTTTTTCTTAGCAAATGTTTGAGAACAAATAACGAGATACTAAACAAAAACACATTTTCATCAATAACACATTATCAAAATACTAAAGTATCACTAAAACTTGTTAAATAAGGTCATAAGATACTATATTTTGCAATCGCATCAATAATAGTTTAAAAAATATTTATTTCGCCACAAAACTTGCTTTAAACTTTGAGGTCGTTTTTCTCGAAACCACGACTTCTCAGGTTACTGCGTTTTTCATTATCACGGCAGTATTAGTCAAATGTCAAATATGTTAAAAGAGATCACTTGCTAAATAAGAAACGATATTATTACAATCGACTAACATAAATACATTGGCAAGACAAACATGATCCCGATAACAAGCCAGAAAATATTTACACAATTCCAAAATTACATAAATGCTTTCAACGAATAAAAGCAGGAATCAAACAGGCACTTCTTTAAATGACCTTTGAAGGTGCTGGCAGTTTTTGTTTCTCAAACACCAGCTGACAATTTGTAATCTGAACACAAGAGTTCTCATGATATTGATATATTGTTATATTTCTAGTGATTGTCCATATTTATTCAGACCTGAGTTGTTCAAATAAATTATGTGGAGTTACACTTCAGCATGTAGATCACTGCATCACGTATTATAATTGGGTATCCAAATTAACTTCCAAAAATTTTCTAGTATCTGATATCTCATTTAAGAGTGTTTTGGATTCTGTTTTGTAAAAGTGAACCGTGATGGTCTTCAATTTATGTAGAATATATAGAAAGGCTTCCATTACTCATGTATAGATATAATTTTCTGAGCCCGTTCATATTGCTACCGTGTTGTCGTCTGAAAATTTGACTGTCAGACCTAACAGTTTGAGATCATGTATATAGAGTGGAAAGATAAGTAGTACAATAAAAGATATAATTTAAATTTCTCTTTCTTGAAAGATAATGCCTTGGTCTATGTTTCTTCTATGAAATACCTGATGAAAGATTCATCAGCAATAAATAATATGTGCATAATAAATACTTATTGTCTGATCATAGGCAGAATTAAGAAGCGTTAGATGGAAATAAGACCTGACTTGATTGCGTAACATAATTTAACTTTCGTTGAAGCTTGGAAACATCACATACCATTCTAGAGCACTTATTTTACAACGATAATATATATTACATACCATAGCTGAATAGATTTTCAACATACCTGTTTAGTCCCTAGAGTAGAAACAATCTTTTTATGCAAGGTAGACAAGAGCTTTTCCTGCGGTTTAACGGCCGGTGCGGTGGTATTTTGAGATAAGACCTCTTCAGAGAGAACCACCGGCATGTTCTGTATACTTTCGGGAGTCAGGAGATCATCAGAAAGAACTATAGGCATAGAGTTGATGTCGAATATAGAATCGTCTTGTGTCGACTGACCTTGCACAGGATGCAATGGAATGTTCTGTGCAGCGGTCTTGGTAGATTTTTGAGGGATGACTTCACCTATAAAAGATATATGGTCATTTTTCAGATTCCGAAAATTTGCTGCCAGCCACCGAATAGAACAGCATTGACGCAACTTTTCTGGATGATATCCCACAAATTTTACTAATAAAAACTTTAAGAGTTTTCCATCAAATATTTTACTGTGACTCTACCATCAATTTACAAACTCCATTATTAGCAGTTTCTCTGAAATGCGGCCATTAAATTTGAGAGATGATTATACATCAAAATATATGAAAAAAGTTCATATACATTGATTGGGAAAACTCTATTAAGGGATCTAAAATCTCCAAAAGGAAGATATTTCCGAATCTCAATCTAGTTGTTTGAGATACAACGAACGTGTGTGATGTGATATGACGAAAAGTGATACTTTCGTGTGATACTATTTCCATATTATTATCAATAAAAATTTTAGAATGAATCAAAACGCACACATTTTTGATCCATGTTAAAATACTTTTTTATAAATTTCATCTATTTATTTAATATCGACGTTAAAACATCCATATGTTCTAAATATTAGTATTATTATGCCTAAAATTGACCTTTTGGCACCAGTTTTAAACATTATATTATTGCATTGAAAAAAATTCAGTTACTTGCAGAATATATTGACAAACATTCTATGGTTGGGCCTATACAATAAATATCAGTAATATTGCGGCAAATATTTACTTTTATGCCATTTGAATATCTAATGCACAGAATTCTTTATACGCAGAACCCAAGGCAGTTAAATACTTGGAATAAATGTTCCGAAGGTTTAATTTTTAGATCTAAAATTTTTGAAAATAGAGGCATATTTGCCTCAAGTGTCTTGGATATTTAAACTTCATTAGGGTCAATAAATTGAACTGCCAATGTATATTTTGGAATCTGAACCAAAACGTTCCTATAAATTAGATTCAAGTGGCTTAAAAGGTAAATATATACCACCGAGATATTGATGATCATGGGAACTTGAGGACTCAAGGCAATAGAAAGATGTCAATCATGTCAATATATGTCTGATCACCCCCCATTCATTATGCATTTATACAGTTTCAAACAAATTTCTAGTTAAGTTCCTTTCTAAAAAAATGCAATAAAGGTTATATAGATTTACTGTAATACAGCTGTAGGTGCTTAGTTAATTATCAATATTTCCACTGCTATCTTAAAAGAATTACATAATGGAAAATTATTATATCAGCACTAACTCAAGAGTCGTCTTGTTTAAATATTAAGGCGTTTTATATTAAGATCAATCTGGCAAATCAATGAAAAACACAATGAAATTTGAAACGATAGTGTTGCTTAGAACTTTATATGAAAACTTGGAACACAAACCATTTAATTTCCAGGACTCACCCTAGACACTTTTCAAATTTTGCAATGTCACTATAATTATTGGTTTTAGGTCAGATGATGCTTGCAATAGCAAAATTTGTAAGATTATTTTTGACTTCTTGGCTTTTTCTTTTGTACCTGTCTTAAATAATGAAGTCCTTTTGCTAAAATTGCTTTTCACCAATATTTCGTATTAGAATTAATTTCAATGTCATAAACGGATTTCTAATTATTATTTCATGGTAACTCACCTTTTGGAGTAATAATAGTCTGCTGAATAATCTTTGCCTTCCCGCTATTTTTCGAGCCTCGCGCCCTAGAAGGCTTCTCAGTAGGGGTTGGGGGAATGACCTCTTCCTCATCATCATCTTCTTCTTCTTCAACCTTTTTGGCAATTTTAGGGATTATAAAGGCCGTTTCAACATCTTCAATATCTTCGTACTGCCTCTTTAAGCCTTGCACCTGACCTGGCGGTTTTACTGTTGCAGTAGAGAGACTTGCAGGTCTAAAATTTGTTTTTCTATAATAGCAAAAAAAAATCATGGCATAAAATAACCTACTGGAATCCTCAGAACTTGAAGTCTTATAAAGCAGTTATTATGTACTCAGATACACCAACTATTTTATTTTACCACCCTCCCAACAAAAAACAAAACTACTATGATGACAATGAGAGAGAATGCTTTACTTGAATAACCCCACTTGGGAACCATATATTACATTGGCGGGGTGGCAATATGTTTTATCTGATAAACAAAAATGCCTAGAAATTGTTGACCTTCAAATTGATATACCAGTACATATAAAATTCACCAGGTTAACGCTGATGTTTTCTTTTTAACATTACTGCGAAACTATTAATAATAACATAACGACACTATTAATAATTAACAAATCTTCAATAAAATTATAAATTTTGAGTACTTCTACCATTTCTCCATAATAGAATAAATATAATTTAGGTCGAAATAGGGCAAAAAAGAACTTTAAGTTTTTTCAGGAAAATAATGAAGCCTTCTAAATTAAGGATGCACCGAAGCGGGGTTTTGG
>JAEQML010070838.1:0-16506 GCA_016904865.1 Pissodes strobi | reverse complement strand
AATAATCCTGTTTACAGTTTTGCAGATGACAGTACCCTTGTCTCCCACTTTAGATCAGAAAAACCCTTACTGCGACTGAGACTCATCACCGCAGACAGGAGCAGATTACCACAATTAATCATGACCTGGAGAAAGTTCAAACTTGGGGCGACCGAAATTGGTCCAGTTCAATGCAGCAAAGACCCAAGCAGCAACGTTTACTAAGAGGGCCAATACAGCGGGCCCTGACATCATTATGGCAGGATCGACCATTCCGTCATCCTCGTCAATCGGGCTGCTGGGTGTCTCGGTCAACAGCAATATGTCATGGCATGACCATGTTGCTAACATCGCAAAATCAGCCTCCCAGAAGCTTGGTGCGCTATTTCGCAACAAGAAACTCTATACACCGCAGCAGTTGCTCTTGCTGTACAAAGCGCAAATAAGACCGTGCTTAGAATATTGCTCACATATCTGGGGTGCCGCACCAAAGCATACCCTAAAGCTGCTGGATTCCATTCAGAAGAGGGCTGTGCGTCTCGTCGGCGATCCGGAGTTGACCCGGAATCTGGATAGTCTGGAACATCGCAGACATGTGGCCGAGATGTCTCTGTTTTACAGATACTTTCACGGCAGATGTTCCCAGGATTTGGCCCGCATAATCCCGCCCCTGGCAACTCCTGTCAGACAGTCCCGCCAGACGGCAGGAGCGCACCAGTTCGTCGTACAACTAGAAACACCTAGAACATCGCTTTACCAGAACTCCTTTGTCTGGCGCACTGCATCACTGTGGAACTCACTTCCAGGACATCTGTTTCCCACTAATTACAACCTACAAATATTCAAGAACCGTGTCAATCAACATCTTCGCACACACACCGCTCGTCGAGCGCCATAGGATCTACCTTTAGTGTGTGTGCCACTGCCATAAAAAAAAAAAAAATGTACATACAATTATTAATTAATATTAATAAATTCTGCAACGGGATGTCCATTAAACTTAATGACAACAAATCAAATAAATGAATTTATAATTAATTAACTGAAGGGGTTAAAACTCAATAATTCTTACCACAAAATATAAAATCTTTTGTTGCTAAATGCAGCATATAAAATACAATTTATAATCTTCTATAGTGGCAAAATCAGACTGTTACAAAATTACAAACAACACGAGCGATCAACGCAAGCGTGCAACAGTCGGTAAGTTTATTATATAAATACTCAAATGAACCATCAGTTCGACAGACTTATGCTCACCCAATTCTGCTCAACCAGTTCATTACAGCACACATGTGCGTAGGGTTTGGGGGGTCCTAACCTGCAACCCAATTCCTTAGCTAAAGTTTTGCAGCACACATGAGTAGGGATACATAACGGGTTCTACGCCCTGCCCAGATGCGCAGTAGCAAAAATCGTCCACGTGGGCTACGCCATTTTTAAGGGCGTGGCACCTGGCAGCTTTTTTAGACAGCTCAGACAGCTTAGACAGCCTAGGCTTAGGCAATATGTATTGTATGTATCCCTGCTCACATGTGCGTAGACTTGGGGTTACCCACCTAAAGTAGTACAGGCGAATCTACAATAAATTTGTCAATATTCTAAGAAAGATACTCTCACAGTATAATCTGTCAAATAGTTATGGTGTAGTGTAAGCTGTGACTAGACTTAAACTAAACTAATCTGCGGTTATAAACGTTCAAATATGTACCTAAATTAAATAGCAAAAGCTAACCATAAATAAAACATAGCATATCTCTTAAACTTTATTATAAACAGTGAGAAAGCCATTTTAAAACAATTCGAAATATACCGAAAATATAAGTCGAATTCTACACAGATGACGCTAGGTGTCATATCTTACCATTGTTTAGGTTTGTTAGGGTTAAACATTATAATTTTCGGTTTAGAATGTTGCCAAGTCTTATGCCAATTCAAGAGGTTTGGTGCTTTTTAAATCATCTGGTAGTGATGTGCAGCTCGGATGCTCTTAAGTATCGAATATTTAATCACAAGCATCGAATAATTTTTCGTGGCTAGCGATATGTATAATTTCTTCATTTAACACTAATTTTATAACATTTAAAAAAATTTTAAAAACACAATTTAAACTGTTAAACGAGAATCACAAATACAATACAAACCACAAAACAAACATAGTTATAAATAATTCTACATTTTTGACGCATAGCCTGTTTCATCATTAGTTTTTATAATTATCATTGCATTTTGTTAATTTTAAATGCTAATAATTGTTATATAAATTATTTAAATAACATACTAAACATATTTAGAAAATATTGTATTTTGTAGTAATACACATCCAATTCAAGAAGAGGGTTGCCAATTATTTATATAAAAAGATTTATGTTCTTAGTAATAATACACGTCTGTATTTTATTTTTATAACTAAATGGGATTATCAGATGCTACTAGTTCACGACCTGTTATTTAAATAAGACCATAAATTCTTCTCTTAACTCAAAATCTTAACTATGACAATGTTTCTGTTCCCAAGACTCGCTGAAAGGCAGTATCTAACATAAACATATATCTCTGGTATCCACCCTGTTGTATTCAATATTTCTTACTGAGCAAAGTATCCGATCTTTTTTAAGCGGTAGATACTTTTTCCATAACACTATCATCTGGTGATTTGATGGAAACTTTTTTGGTAATTTTTTGACACTAATCTATAAACTAAACACCACTAGGATTTGATTAGAAACAAAATTTCATATATCCTTTGTAGAGTGATATTTATGACTGCGCACAAAATCGTAATAAATCATTTAAAATAATCACCGATATATGTTAAGGTAATACTTGGAGGTATAAATCTTCAAGAATAAATATTATTGTTATACAGTAAAAAAAGCATGCTTCACACAAATACAATATCTTATTGGTTGTTCAAAGGAACCCCCTAAGCTTATCTACTACCACAGTTTCAACGATCGCCCACTTCAAAGGATCTAGAGCCTCTTCTTATACTTTTATATTCATAAAAGACGAAGGAACGTGCTTTTACAGAAACTCCTATTTCAGGGGATACTTTGTTTTAAGTTGTTTTTATTGTATATCGCATGGGGGATTTTGTTTTGTTTGGAATTCGTTAGGATAACGTTATTTTTGTATAATACTCGGGAACAGAAACATTGTCAGAGTTAAGGATTTGAGTTAACAGAAGAATTTATGGTCTTGTTTTAAAAACAGGTCGTTAAATCTACTATCATCTGATAATCCCTTTAATTTTTCGGTTGTCTTAGATATTGTTTTAATAATATTTGGGGTTTTGGCATTCAAAAGTTTAATGGCATTCTTCCTTGGTTTGCTACAATCAAAATTGTTTCTATTATTTCTAGATGCTAGGTTAATTTTTATAAAATTTATATAAACTATTACGATACTCTGTATATACATTTTTGGCAACTTTATACATTTAAATAAAAACAGTTAATTTTATAAACATTAAATATTATCATAGTACGCACCTTGAATACATATTTTTAATGGCAGACCGCTGTTGTTGCTGCTACTTATTTAGATGTTCTGCCAAGGAATTTAATTTTATTTAATATTTAAAAAATGCATGCATAGGTAAGAAAACGACTGCATTAAGTGGATAATCTATTGGCTTGCTTAGGTTTATCAAACAACTAAAATAAGATATTGTGTTATTGGTTTAACTTTGCTTAGTTACATTACAATAATTATGTTTACTTGCAGTTCTGTATTTAAAAACTGAGTTAATAACCTATCTTTGATCCTCGTTAGATCGGTCAAATTCATATACTACTTTCGGTTTGAATATTTCGCTTGTAATCGCAGGCTGATACGGCTTTAACTTGCTGGGGTCATTGATTTGGTTTGAGATACTGCTGCCATTTCTCATTTACCTGTTTATTCCAGAATAATTGTTAGTTATTACATTTTCCTTTCCCTTCAATAGTAAAAAACTAGTACCTGTTGCTTTGTGCATGGATTTCAAGTTGTTGTTTCTTCTCATAGTATCCTAGAGATTTAGGACGTATTCCTCAAATATTTCCCCATGGTTTTCCCTTATTTTTCTTTAATTTTATCCCAACAGTCAATGTTTGTTTTCCTTTCTTATGTTTTAGTGGATGTTGAGGATATTTTGTAGTTCCACCTTCTTACCAATTGATGTAGCTGTCGAGTCGGATTCTTACCGATTTATAATTTCGTTTAGGAATATTTCCTTTTGGCACCCTTTTCGAACTTGATGGCACCTGTAACCATAACCCAAAGAAGTCGATATCATCGCCGCTGAAAAAGTCGTCATGACAATGATCAGAGGCTGCTGAAAGGACCTTGAACGTCACGAGGGACCTAACTGTTATAAAGGATATTTAATTTTTCGGTCCAGCCTAAGCGACTGCCTTTTGGTCACTCTTGAACACCACGTGGCCAACTCCTCCATCTGCCCCTTCTCTAATATGGTCGTCATCATCATACCAAAAGAGCCTTGGTCGGTATAAACAATTAATATTTAAATCATTTATGACCACAGGGGTGGGGGTGGTAATTAACTTTATAATTAACCACTTTATTTAGTGGACTGTATCAAAATAGGTTGGTGGGGTTATTAATATTATATTGTCAACTAACATAAAATCATACAGTGGAAAGTTTGAACTTAACCTTGAATCGTAATTATAAATTGTTGCTAATTAAAGTATAAACTGTTATGATTAACCTTGTTGACAATTCAAAACAATACTCGAATTAGAGGTCAAAGTTTGGTATAAAAAGCTGTGCAGCAGCCCATACCGGCAGACTTTGATCTCCAGTGCGAATTACCGAAAGGGAAAAGCCTCTCTGGTAGATCAAAGCTCTCACTTTTAAAAAAGACCTATCAGTGCGAATTACTGAAAGGGAAAAGGCCCTCTGATCAGGCACGGTTAAAAAAGACCTATCAGTGCGAATTACCGAAAGGGAAAAGCCCCTCTGATCAGGCACGCCTTAAAAGTGAATCAGTGAAAATTAATAACGCCTAAGGCAAAGTGCTATTTAATATAAAAAGTAAACTACGTAACTAAATATTCAGCCAGACCAAATAATCTATCCACCCGTCAATCTAATTGTAACAGCCCTTCAGGCCAGCTCTCCCTCTCTCTCGCTGCTGTTCGTGGTTAACATTTTCGCGAGGAATATCCCAGGGGACTTACGAGATATGCATTCCCGAATATTTTGGTAATACTTACAACCTTCTATACTCAACCTGAAGTTAATAAACCAAGCCTTTTTTACACCGAGTGTTTCTATCCATCTCTCCCAACTACCTATCTCTGAGCTCCGTCTTCTGAAAGAGCACAGCGCAACTACTGCAACGAAGTCAGGTCCATAGGCAACAAGCGGTAGGAGCGTATATGTGACAATATTATATATTATTATCAATATTTAATTTGGATTAAATATGACTTGATTTCTAACTACTTTCATGCGTTCATCCTTTCACACATAAAACTAAATACTATTAACTATTAATAAATATCTAATATCTAACAAACATTTTTTGATTATTCTTTCTTTACTGAATTTAATTAACGTTCTTTTAATAATTCAACTAACTGCCTTTCGGTTCACACAAAATACGTTGTTACTTTGCTTCTGCGATTCTCTCAACTTTACTTCACCAGGGACATAAGACTTCGAACAGTTAATTCAAATCTCGAGGAACAGGAATAGATTTGTCTACCACAAATTTCCAACCGCCATTTTACCTTTTTCAATATTCATCAAGAGGAGAGGCGCTACGAGTTATATTGTCTCGAGATAATGCGTTAAGACGACCAAAGGGTCCTTAATTCAGTGTTGAAAAAAGGAAACACAGAGTAGAGCAGATATTTTCTAAATATCTGTGCAAGCAAATGAGAAAATGCTACGACGTTTTGGATGCTTTACGAGTGAACGATTGTAATGCACTTGATGACTTCTTTTTTCGACGAAACTTAAATTTTGAGAAAACTAACTAGGCGTAGACCGGGTAGATAGATGTCCTTGGCGCCAAACTCAAGCAGAGCGATGACTGGATCAATGCTTCACGGGTGAGTGTTTTTCAGGCACTAAAATCTAATTTTTGTTCCAGCGTGGACAGGGAGAACAGAGCGGGAAATTGCGAGGACTCGGATGCATTTCAGAGGGTATTAACATGTTCTTTCTTTATTTGACATATTGTTCTTTACACAACATTGACGGAGACAAAGCTATATCGAATTGAGAACGATTAATAACAATTTCCTTGACGACCCTTTAAGACCCTCAATAAATCCGACACTACCTGCTAATAAAAGAAACGGCACTGTTCAGACGACTACAAGACCAAAATCAAGCAACTTGGTCCAAGCGAGAAATCAACGTCTAGAGACCGAACAACCTACAACGAAGTCTAAAATAATAGATTCGCCTATATTCCCTTCTGATGGAATCATCACCTTGCAGTTGGTGAAGGGGCTCAGTAACCTTTACCCAGGAAGGGATGCCGGCGGTAGCGTAGCTACTGGTAGGGCCACCCATGCCGGTAGGGTCTCGAGGTGATGAAGGTGAAAGTAAGAAGATTCCCATGCAGCGTCTGACCCAGAATGGGCGGCTGCAAACAACGTCTGTTCTCCAGGTTAGGAGCGGCCGAGATGAAAGCTAGGAAAGCAAGGGGAACTACCTAGCTAAATACTTCCTCAAGATAATCATGATGGATCAAAGCTATTCAGAAAGGGCCCTCAGTCCAGGGCACCCCTTAAGTGGGGAGAGGGTGCTAAGAATCCCCCGGTCGCCTGACACACTTAAACTTAAAGATGACAAGAAGATTGGTACATGGAATGTACGAAGCCTGTTCCAAGCCGGAAAGGTAAATAATGTAATTAAGGAAATGAAGATAATTAATATTGATATACTTGGATGCAGCGAAGTTAGATGGCCCAATTCAAGCCACTGTAAGATTGATGACTATAATGTATATCACTCTGGAGATACAACAACACGAAACAAAAATGGAGTAGCTATAATTGTCAACAAAGAAGTGAATAACTGTGTAATTGGGCAATTTTATGGGTATATCAAACAGAGTGGCATTACTTAAAATTAATGCCAAACCTTTTAATATAAATAATATACAGTCATACGCTAACCCAAACTAACCCAGAAAGCTCAAATCAGGAAATCGAAATATTCTACGAACAACTATGGGCAGCCCTGAAATACACAAAGAAACGAGAAGACAATATCCTACTAGGAGATTTCAATGTTAACGTGGGCAAAGGTTCTGTTGGCAATGTTGTGGGAAATTTTGGACCTGGAGTACGAAATGATAGAGGAGACCGCCTAATCCAGTTTTGTCAAGAAACAGACAGTGTGATAACGAACACTTTTTTTCAACTACCGCCTCGACAGCTCTGCACAATGAAGTCTCCAGCTGACCGCCCCAAAAAGTGGTAAGGAACCAGATTGATTTCAGCATTATAAACAAGAGATTCCAAAACTCTTCTGCTTAGCAAGATCAAGATACGTATGAAGAAAATTCGAAAAAGGAAATCTCAAAAACGCCTAGACATCCAGAGGCTAAAGGACAACAGCACAAAAACGGAAGTTAAAAAGGAACTAAACAACAATATTAACAACATATCTCTAGATCTTAATTATGAAGACATGGATGTAGAAGATACCAGGAGCAAAATAAAAAATGTCTGCATCCTTGTAGCAGATAATAAACTAAATCCCGAAAAAAGAATTAAAAAACAGCAATGGATGACAGAAGAAATATGGAGGAACGATGAAAACACAGGAATAGGAACGAAAGAGCGTACAAGGAAATAAACAACAAAATCAACAAAAAGATCAAAGAAGCAATGGCTACAGAACGAATGTAGAGATATTGAAGCCTTGGAACGAAAGCATGAGCAACCTGCACAAGAAAATCAAGACCATGGTAGGAAGCACTAGCTCACGCAGCAGTAACTTAGTCCTGGACAAACATGGTAGTCTTATAACTGACAATGAAAGAATACTGGAAAGGTGGAGAGAATACATGGGAGAGTTGTTCGAGGAGGAGCAACAGACGGAAACCATTATCCATGCTGATTCAGGCCCACAAATAACACTCGATGAAGTAAGGCACGCAGTAACACGACTAAAAAATAACAAAGCGACCTGACCGGGCAATGTTCAGGCGGAAATACTGAAACTACTGACAAAACTACTCAATAAAATATATGAAACTGGAGAATTGCCTAGAGACTGGCTGGCTCCACGTTTATTCCCCTTCCTAAGAAAGCAAATGCTACTAGGTGCTCTGACTACCGAATTATAAGCTTGATGAGTCATACACTGAAAATCCTACTTAACATCAGCCCCTCTCGTATATATAGAAAGCTCGAAGAAAACATGAGCAAGGTTCAGTTCGGATTCAGAAGTGGAATGGGAACGCGAGAAGCCCTATTTTCTATACAGGTCCTGATACAGAGAGCCAGGGACGTAAGCTGCGATGTCTACGCTTGTTTTATCGACTTCGAGAAGGCGTTTGAGAAGCTGCAACACCACAAATTATTTCAAATATTAATGAAATCTGGTATCGACGACAAAGACTTGCGCCTCATAACTAATCTGTATTTACACCAGAGAGCGACTGTGCGTATAGAACACGAAACCTCCCAAGAATTTACAGTCAATCGGGGAGTGCGTCAGGGATGCATACTGTCACCAATTCTGTTTAACACGTATTCCTAAATACTGTTTAGACAAGCGCTCAGTGAAACGGAAGAAGGCAATAAGATCAATGGAGAGACCATCAATAATTTAAGGTATGCGGACGATACAGTTCTCATAGCAGATAGTGCTGAAGGATTACAGGAATTAATAGACCGAGTGGTGGAGGCATGTGACATATATGGCATGAGGCTTAACTGCAAGAAGACCAAAATTCGTATAGTTAGTAAAAACGATGAGGCGCAGTACCACCAGTATAGGGCCAATAACGAAATCTTGGAAACAGCAGATACAATAACGTATTTGGGCTGCAGCCTGAACAAGGAATGGAATCACTCACGGGAGATCAGATGCCGCATAGAAAAAGCCAGAACTGTTTTTAACTGCCCTAGAAAGGTCCTATGTAACATGCACTTGAATATTGCTATAAGAACACAGGTCCTAAAGTGCTACGTATTCTCCACCCTTCTATATGGAGTGGAAGCCTGGACCTTGACAGATGCTACATCTCGACGCTTGGAAGCCTTTGAAATGTGGTGCTATCGCCGCATGGTCAGGACATACACTTGCCATGTCACAAATAATACCGTGATCCAACGAATGCAAAAGGAATTAGAAATTTTACATAGTGTGAAGGTGAGGAAAATGGCGTACCTAGCGTAATGAGAAGTATCAACTTATTCAACTAATCTTGCAGGCCAAAATAGATGGTAGAAGAGGTCAGGGGCGCCGACGAACATCGTGGCTGAAAAATATTGGACAGTGGACGGGAATGACGACCGTACATCTATTCAGGGTCGCTGTCTACAGAATTGTGGAATAACATGATTGCCAACATCCATAGAAGATAGGCACTGACAGAAGAAGACAGAAAAAGCTCAACCCTAGAGAAAAGTCAAGTCGATATCCGAAAGTCTACGGCCTCCCAAAAATCAACAAGGATGGAGTTCCACTTGAACCTATAGTTAGTACCTTCGCCAGAATACAACTTGGAAAAGTATCTAATCAGCATCTTACAACTCATAGTGGAAAAGTGGAATCGGCATCGCTTAGTGTATCGATCAGGCTCATTTTTTTGAAGTATTTTTTGATATTTGATATCTGATTTAGTTATGTTCACTGAAATTTAACGCTAAGTATAGACTTTATATTATTTATCTTCTCGTGCATCCACAAAATAATTAAGAAATTAATCTTTCCGATCTCTTATGTCTCAAGTTAGCTACACCCCTATAAGGTGATTACATGGTAATTGGACCATCCTTGAATTTCCCAATGTTACAACACTGTGTCCGGAAACGACCCCCTAAGGCCTTAGGTAGATTTAAATGTGTATCCCTTTGTTATCACACGCGTATTGCTGGAGGCCCTTCAGCCTAAACGGTTCAAAGTTTCAATCTGGGAGAAAGTTACTTAGCCAGTTTCCGAGAAACCATTTGTATGTGGTTTTTGTTGAAATATACGTTAACTGACTGTGGCTTTTAAACGAAATATGCTTTTTGCTATTTTTTTTAATAGAAATTGTTTGCTTGCTTTCTGCCTATATGGTTTATTTACATGATATCGTATTACATGACGCAACTCCCTCTAATTGTTCAGCCTTCATTTGCCCTTCATTCACTTTTGTTACGTTGGAATGGAATCTTGCCAGTGTCGAATTTGTATGGAACTATTTTTCTATAAAATATAATAAATCATTCCTGCTGTGTGATGCGCCGATATTATTTCTCCTTCCGTCAGATTTGGATTCCGATATTCTGATCTAACAAGGAATGATAAATATTGCAAATATAAATTTAATATTAAAAAAAAAAACAAATATTTATTGAATAAATATTGTCAATGTAAAACAAATTTATACTGCACAAAAGTTAAAATCTTAAAATGACATCGTCCATTTATTTTAATGACGTGTCATAACCGTTATTTCTAAATAGCTGTGCGCTATTATGTCAGTAATTAAACAAGTATAAACTTTTAGTTTTTAATTGCCACCCTAAAAGATTTTACTATAAACTCGCAAAGTTAAAACCTAATTAAGATTTATGCTCGAAATGGTTAGGTCACGACTGCAATGATTGCTTTTATCGTTAACTTGTTTGGATAGGGCGAGAGCGACTGAAAATCCGAAGCAAATGTTGCAGTTTATAATAAATTTACTAAAATCGATATTCAACTTGGCGAACTAAAGTTTGCATTAGACGATTTCCAGAGTTTAGTTCATATTTCTTCTGGGATTAATATCAGGTTTAATTTGACTGCCTTCTCTCAGCCAAACATATCAAGAAAGTTTAATATTCTTAGCTAGTGTTAAGGTTAAGGTTTAATTTTGCTACTACTATCAAACGTGTCAGCCTCTTGATTCTTATTAACATGTTTAGTTTATTTAACAGCTTTTTCTTAATTATATTTTACTAATCATATGTACATAATGAATAGCTTTTACGGCAAAAAACAACACAGAAGATGAAATTGGAAAAGCCCCGACGGCAGGACACGAAATGAGATCGATTACTTCATTACAGATTAGAAAGGTATTTTCGAAGATGTTATAGTTTTGAATAGATTCTCAACAGGCAGCGACCATCGACTGATAAGAGCCACCCTTAAAATAAATCTGACAAAAGAAAGAAACAAAATTTTTAAAAAGAAAACTATAACAAAGTGGAAAGAACCAGAAGAAATAGATAAATACAGAGACCAGATTGAGAAAGCTTTAAATAAAATAACAGAAGCAGATAGCATAAACAACATAAACACGAAAATAATAAAATCATTAGAAAATGCTCAAAGACAATACCGTCCTAACTGCCAAGGAAGAAAAAATCAGTAGGGAAACACAAAGTAAAATAAAACAAAGAAGAGACCTTAAAAGTGCACCAAATACAGACGGGCAAAGACTAAAACATATTAATTAAGAAATGCAAAAATCAATGAGGAGAGACTTAAGAAAATACAAATACGACAATGTGGTAAAAACCATTGAAGAAAATAAAAGCATGAAAGTCCTAAGGAACAAACTAGCCACTGGAAGAAAAGAAATATATAAACTCCAATGATGGAAATGCAACATTAAATAGAGGTACAATAATACAAATAGTGGAAGATTTTTACAAAAACCTATATACGAACAAGAAGAGGTACCCAGATAGAAATCAACTAAATCAAGGGAAAGTGCAAAACCAGGGATTAGAAGACATCCCAGACTAAGTTAGAAATATATCGCGCCCTCAAGAAAATGAAAAACAACAAAGCCCCAGGCGAAGATGGAGTTCTAACTTGTAACTGAAGCAATATGGATGGGAGGACTGGTACTAATAGAGAAAATGCAGACTGTTTAATTTATGTCTACAAAATCAAGAGATTGATAATCAGGCTTCATATAAAATATCAAAAGGGTCTGAAACGCATGACTATTCGTCGAAGACTGATTATATAGATGCAACCTATTCAATTTCCTCGAGGCAAGTTGAGGTTTCCTTGAAAGCACTTTAAGTTGCGTTGATTTTAAGAGATTTACTTTATTCCCTTTCTATTGGCGTATTTAATTTGATTTCATTTTAATTAACTGATTTTGTTGTTTTTCAACTGACGTGTTCTAAGGAGAAGTTTATCGCGGCATTTCCCGTAAAGGTAAAAAATGCCAAATAATTCCCTCGGAGCCTTTCCCGTAAAGGTACAGTTGAAAGCTCATCGCTAATGAAGATAAAAGGAACAAGGCCTCCAATGAAAAAGTGTTTTATCAAATTCTCAAAAGCTCTTTTCAAAAATTGAAAAACACATTTCTAATGAGTATAAAAGGGAGAGAACCTCCCTAATTATTAACGAGCGGTCCTCAATGTTCGAATAGTCATATCGCTCCTTACATAATTAGATATAGGTAGGTTATATTTCAAAGCACTTAGTTTTGGTGCTGCCTATTGCTTAGTTCGGTCCTGGATTCCAACCAATGGTCCACCGCTAACCCCTACTTAGTTCAGAATTTTTGCTGTGGGTCCCCATTTGGCTGCTATTTGTATAAGGGCTCCATCTGACCGAATTGCAGGACGCCATTCAGTAGTGCTTCATGTGCATGAAAAAAATATAAACAAAATATGAGTAATCAATATTTACAACTAATTCTTATCCTCGAGTTTTCTCTTGACTCGGTATTTAATGATTTCCAGTTACTACTTTCTCTTTTTTCTACCAAATTTTATTCTCTGAAAACATTATCTTCCCTTGTCATTAGATATTTTTATATTTATTATTAAAAAGTCAGCAATTATGCTTCACAATTATAATAATTATCATTGAATCATAGAGTAAATATTAAATAATTATATCGATATCGCACGGATGTGTTAAAAATATGAAAGCATTATTTTATACCTTAGTAATATATCCGAGCTTAAATGTCGAGAAAAATCGGTCATTATGCTTTAACGAAAAATAATAATTGTTATTGAAATATTAATTGATTAGGTGTTTATGTTACAGATTAGTTAGAAATACATGAAAAAATTATTGATATACGTTAACTGTTTTTAAATGTACTCATCAGCATACTTCACTGTTGTTTTGCTGCTATCGCGTGCATTGTCGGGTGGCCTTATCCTTAGGTGTCGAAATGCATAGATGTTTCAGGTTCCATGATATTGCGATGCCTTGTTATTTATTGTTCGTGACTTAATTTCTGTTAAAAATAATAACATTAATTAGCACGTATACTTGGCCTGGTTTTTTAAATAATTGGTGACTGTGTGATTAGATAACATCGATTTCTTGATCCCAATAAAAGTAAACATTGCCGAGACTGTTTGGAATAACATCGGATATTAAAAATTATGTGCGTTATTTACACCTTTTGACTGACATCAGTTATATTAACTTTAATGATGATTAGAATGGGATTTTAGTATTTTTATTATTATTATTATCCCTACCATAGTGTGCACATTTTCTAAGACAGATAATGATTGATTAATACTCTGAATATTTTTGGTGTAAATTAACTCACACAAGCTACAAGTTTTTCGCTTAGTATTCGTAACATGATAGATACACTTTTAATACTTATGTTTTACTTATTATTTATATTAGGTGCTTTTTGCGAGATCGATGCTGATGATTACGGGGTTGGTCTGAATGTGAATGTTATGCTTCTGTTTTACTGCTGCATCTCCATATTTATTTATTTATGTATTAGCGTGTGTTTTCTATAAATATGACACCTACTCTAATTGTTTCATGTTCTATGATTCCTTATTCTGTATTTCTTTAATCTATATTTCCTTATTCTATCCAATAGTATCTATGCTATCTTTATGTTGGCTTATTCATTTATATATAATTACTTATTCTAAATTCTCTCATAACAACGTATATTCTATTTAATATTTCTTTGTTTCTATACTTTATGGTTCCTTATTTCATTTATCTTACCTATGTGTTCTTATTCGATGCTTTCTTAGCTATTTTGGTTTATTTATAATCTTTCACCTATCTCTACGTTTTTATCTATCTCTACGTATTGCGTATTGTATCTATCTCTATGTATTGTATCGATCGATACTTTTATGATGTATTTTCTCTAGTTTTTCCTCCTAACTTGTGATTTTCTCCATATGATACTTATAACTGCTACCTGGCTTCATGCGCCATGCTATTTTTAACTTATTTTCCTTTATTTCCATTCCATCCACTCTAGTTAACTGTCTTCTCATATACTGTCTATTTTTCCTTATGAACTTTATATATATATCCATATATGGATTCTAATTTTATCTCCAAGGTCCTCATTCTGTCCAAGCGTCTGACTTATGATTTCTCTATAAGGTACTTATCTGAAACAGTTGGCTACAGCACTCCTTATACGGCCTGCATATACTTTTTTGCTTATGTCTTCCTTTGCCAATTCCTAGCTTCTTCCAAAATTATAACTATATTTCTCACTTATATCTCTATTTTACTTTTCAATTTCTCTTTTATTTAAATACCGATACCAATTTAGAGATACCGAACCAATTTAGAGATACCGAACCAATTTAGAATAGATTTCTGCAACATAAGAGGCCTAAATACAAACATAAATTCGGTACACCAACATCTACATGCAAATAGACCACACATATTAGCCCTTACAGAAACACAAGTATGTTCTACAACAACAACAGTGAACTACCTCTATCCTGGTTACGACTTACATACCCGATTTAGATATAAGTTCGGAATATGCCTTTTTGTCCGAAGCGACCTTTCATGTCATCGCGAGGAAACACTCGAACCGAACAACCTTGACGTCATGTGGCTCAAGTTCACCGCCAAGGGATTAACCAAGTTTATATGTTGTCTCTATCGCCCTCCGAGCGATAGAGCCTATCAAAACTTTTTCTCAACACTAGCTACCACCTTTGACTCAATACAGGTCGATTACCCCAGTTCAGAAATAATCGTTCTGGGAGACTTCAATGCCCACAACACCAACTGGCTCAAACATCACAACAAGACCGACAACGAAGGTAGAGAGGCTGAAGCATTTGCCATCAGCTGCGGGCTTACTCAACTTGTAGACGAACCAACTCGAATCTCAGAGAGGGGCGAATTCGCCGCCCTCCTGGATCTTTTTCTGACCACCAATCCTGACCAGTACAAGGTTACAGTTGGTCCGCCATTAGGTACCTCTGACCACAAACTTATTACAACGGTTTGTGAATTGCCACTCATACAGGAGGATCCACCATTGCCTCGCAAAATCTGGCATTACAATTCTGCAAACTGGGACGATCTGAGGCAGTTTTACCTAGATTTTCCTTGGCTCGACGTCTGCTTTGCCACTGACGACCCGTCAGACTGCTGCGAAGAGATCATGCAAGTAATCTCCTCAGGAATGGAAGCATACATCCCAAATTCCATCAAGTTACCATCAAAAGGAAAGCCCTGGTTCGACAAAAGATGCGAAAGAGCTGTAGGAAGGAAACAGCAAGCCTATAAGTACTGGCAGCAAAATCAGACCGCTGAAAATCGCAATTATTTTATCGAAGCGAGAAACGAGTGCAAGCTTGTGATCGACGAAACTAAGGACAAACACAATCAAAGGATCAGGAATAAACTTTTGCAATGCCCCAGTGGCTCCGGGAATTTCTGGTCGGTAGCAAAGGCAGTAAGTAACAACTTTACAAAAACGTCTCTCCCACCTTTGACGGACGAACGTGGCATCACGGCGACTACAGCCAAAGAAAAAGCAAACATGCTCGCCAAAATGTTTTCATCGCACTCTACCTTAGACGTGCCCCAAGGCAAGACTCTCCCCACTATACCGAACATCAACACCACCATGGCAGAAGTCAAGTTTTCTCATCGTGATATTCGCAAAATCCTTAAAGAGCTGGATACGCAAAAGGCATCAGGACCGGACGGAATACCTGCCATCGTGCTAAAGAACTGCGCCAACGAACTAACACCCGTTTTTTCCAGGCTTTTTTCTCTTTCTTACAGAAAAGGGATTTACCCATCCTCTTGGAAAGTCGCTCGAGTGCAACCTGTTCCAAAAAAAGGCAAGAAAACCACGCCCTCAAACTATCGCCCGATTGCCTTGCTTCCAATAATCTCCAAAGTCATGGAACGTGTAGTCAACCAGAAACTACTCAAGTACCTCGAGAGCAACAGAATAATCAGCGATAATCAATACGGCTTTCGCAAAGAGAGATCGACAGGAGATATATTGGCCTATGTCACTCATATATGGAGTAGGGCAATTGAAAACTACGGAGAGTCTCGAGCGATTGCGTTGGATATTTCAAAGGCATTCGACAGAGTTTGGCATGACGG
>JAEQML010070837.1:0-16508 GCA_016904865.1 Pissodes strobi | reverse complement strand
TCCGTCATTACTCGACTGTGTAGGCGGCCGTGAAGTTTCGTTTTTCCTCCGCCGGAGCTTTACTTTTCACTTTTCCGCCGGCGGAGGTAAAAGTGTTGTCATAGCAACATAGATACAATACAAACAGACAGGAAAATAAGCGTCAACAACTCAAGATTTATTAAACTACAATTTGTATTTATCACTCAATTTGTGACTGCATTTCTAAAAATCACTAATTTAGGAACAAATTGGTTATTATTTAATCGAACTTACTCAATAACTGCTTATTAATACGGAATTAAAACCCAATCGGACACGCCATCTTAAAAAAATAATTATTGTTGACAGTGTCCACTGACAGCTTTATGTTACATTAAATTCACCGACGCCGGTCTAAGCAAGGCCACCTACGACCGTGGTCTAAGTCGCCTTGCAAACCCATTTATCTTTAATAATAATTAGATATTATTACTATTAAGAGATGTTTTTGCATTAATATGTCGACATTTGAAGAAAAAACAGCATATTTTATTTGGAGGAAAAGTTACTTTTCATGGCTTGCTCTCTATTACCAGCCTTACTCCGTTCGGCTGTTAAACACGAGCGCGCCATGAAAAGTATCACTTTTCCTCCATATAAAATAATATACTATTTTCTTCAAACGTCAGTAAATCCGTCACTACTCGACTGTGTAGGCGGCCGTGAAGTTTCGTTTTTCCTCCGCCGGAGCTTTACTTTTCACTTTTCCGCCGGCGGAGGTAAAAGTGTTGTCATAGCAACATAGATACAATACAAACAGACAACAAAATATGCGTCAACAACTCAAGATTTATTAAACTACAATTTGTATTTATCACTCAATTTGTGACTGCATTTTAAAAATCACTAATTTAGGAACAAATTGGTTATTATTTAATCGAACTTACTCAATAACTGCTTATCAATACGGAATTAAAACGCAATCTTAAAAAAATAATTATTGTTGACAGTGTCCACTGACAGCTTTATGTTACATTATATTCACCGACACCGGTCTAAGCAAGGCCACCTACGACCGTGGTCTAAGCCGCCTTGCGAACCCATTTATCTTTAATAATAATTAGATATTATTACTATTAAAAAGAGATGTTTTTGCATTAATTTGTCGACATTTGAAGAAAAAACAGCATATTTTATTTGGAGGAAAAGTTACTTTTCATGACTTGCTCTCTATTACCAGCCTCACTCCGTTCGGCTGTTAAACACGAGCGCGCCATGAAAAGTATCACTTTTCCTCCTTATAAAATAATATACTATTTTCTTCAAACGTCAGTAAATCCGTCATTACTCGACTGTGTAGGCGGCCGTGAAGTTTCGTTTTTCCTCCGCCGAAGCTTTACTTTTCACTTTTTCGCTGGCGGAGGTAAAAGTGTTGTCATAGCAACATAGATACAAACAACAAAATAAGTGTCAACAACTCAAGATTAAAATTTATTAAACTGAAATTTGTATTTATCGCTCAATTTGTGCACTGCATTTCTAAAAATCACTAATTTAGAAACAAATTGGTTTTTATTTAATCGAACTTACTCAATAACTGCTTATCAATACGGAATTAAAACGCAATCGGAGAAAAAAATAAACAAATTTAAAAAAATAATTATTGTTGACAGTGTCCGTTGACAGCTTTATGTTACATTACTATAGCAACAACCTGTGCCTATTCACCGACACCGGTCTAAGCCGCCTTGCGAACCAATTTATCTTTAATAATAATTAGTGTAGGTTTTTATATATGTTGTCCAAGGGTAATGAAATAAAAGGTCCTGGATAATTTTCCGAGTGGATACTTTGGCATTTAATATGAAAATAACTATTATCATTTGATATAGGTACGAAGGATTAACACATGAAACTAGCAACCAAAGGCACGTCGCGTTGACATAGAGTTACAAGTACTTATCTACTTGATACAGTTTAACGGCTTACGTCACACAAACTTATATTTATATTATTTAATAAATAATATCTCGCACACAGACATAATACAATACTTAATGCCCAAGTAGCCGCGTCTCATCTTTATTGGCACTCGTTAGTGTATTCCCCCAAAATGGTCGTCTACCAAAATTAAGAAGATAAGAATATATTCGTTACGTCTAACGAAATACCTTTCGAACGTCTTTCGAAAGGCGCGCGACACGCGAACTTATCTCTCGATCGTCTCCCTAAAAAACTACCCCGTAAAAAGTATTACACCCCCTCCGCATGTGTCTCAACCCGAAGCAATCTCAATCCCCTCCGGCAACCTTCGATCTAAAAATAGCCGTGTGTCAATCGGTGCAATGCTTTGCTTAATTATAGAGGCATAAAGAATCGAATAAAATAAATGCTAAAGTCCGTGGCATGGTTCTAGAGCTACGACGACTGGGGAGGCAGAGGAGAAAATTCGCTATTGCGGCGTTGTCATTATTAACAATATTAATATATAAAAATTGCAATAAAATCGCCTTTCACATTGAAATAATATGGAGAATAATATTCTTTATATCCAATAATATTCTAACAATAACATAAAAATATAATGATAACATAATCAGCATTTTTTTAGCATCAAATATTAACATTTTATCCATTTAATAAATCATATATCATTAAAAATCCATTTTATTTCCGAAATCCGTCAACACTCAGATCACTCAAAGGTCAGTAATGTGGAACGTTTCGAACCGAGCCATACTTCCCGTATGTATTAAAATAGCGAAAATGACTGGGCGATTGGAATCCCACCAAACACGCGACGGCGACGGTCGCGTTGCTCGGCAACGGCGACCGTCGCGTTGCTTGGCAACGTTTCTTTATTTGTATGCAAAACGTTTCTTTGTTCGTTGAAGGTTTTATTCAGCGGCGTAGCAAAAAGGTGCTAAATATGAATAAATATACGCAGGGAAAAACTCTTCATAGCCAAACAAGAGAAGTTATAGCCAATATATAAAGGGTTTGCGATGAAGAGGGAACAAATAATTTTTGTAGGCTACCTCTAAAAAGAAAATTGGAGAGAGCAGCGCTTTACGCTGGGGTAAGTACGGAACCGTAGAAGAAACACCGTAAAATAGTTATTTGTGTATTTAGAGCGCAAAATAACGGATTGCCGCTTGAGAAGTAATCTTTTGAAAACGACAATCTTACTTTGCGTTCGAAAAACACACAGAACTTTTTCTATAGCCGCATGTTTGAAAATTAAATGCACATTTTTCTTTATGCTTATTCTGAAATTTGCAAATATGTCAGTTTTGTTATATTAATCGGGCATACCTATTTAGAACAGGAGTGCCAGCAACAAACTGTAAACGCACGACTGTCATTTATTTATCTTCGGTTTCCAGGACCATTCATAGCACACTCGACGGAAAAAGTGAGAATTTTCTTTTCCATGTTCGCTCTAGAGCGAAAATAAGAATCCACGGCATTCGTCGATTTTGCGATTTCATTTCAATTTAGTAATTAGTTATTTTGCACGCGGCTGTAGAAAAAATATTTTTGTCTGGAAATTCCATGTTATAAACGTATTGTAATAACGTTTTGAAGAAATTACTTGAAATAACCCTGACTTATTATACATAAAAAAACCGTCTCTAAATCAAAACATACCTAACTTTGAAAAATTATTGAAGTGAAAACTTCTTTAGGCGCGTTTTGCGTTTTTTCCTGGGCATTGAATTAAGTTGAGCCGTCATGTGTCACGCTCGGAGCCATTTTTGAATAGGTTAGGTGGTAAAAAAGCATTTTCCTACACACCTTACCACAGTAAAAATGCTTTATTGGCCATCCAAGCAGTGCCATATACTCAATTTTAAGAAATATCACGTTACGCAAAATGATCAACACGTCTCCGTTCTCAAACTAATATATTAATTTTTTTTTTGGTATCCCCTTACGCTGTTATAGGTAAGTGTGAATTCGGTGAAAAGAATTAGAAATGAAGATGAGGAAAGAAGAAGGGAGAATCCAGAAAAATTACTTTCGACTCCTGGGAAAAGTAGGCCTAGACCTTCAATTGGCGACAAAATAGATGAGGCTGATTTTTCCATTATTAGGCGCATCATTCAAAAATTTTATTTAGAAATTAAAGTTGTACCAACTCTAAGAAAATTATTACAAAAGTTGCAAGAGGACATGGATTTTCCCTATAGCAAATACACGTTAAGGCGTCTTTTGAAAGCTAATGGTTTTCATTTCCGTAAGTGTGGCAATAAAAGAAAACTTTTAATGGAAAGACCAAACATCCTTCATTGGCGCTACAGATACTTACGAGAAATTAAAAAATATCGAGAAGAAGGTCGAAACATTGTGTATTTGGACGAAACTTGGGTTGATAATGACCTAATATTTAAAAAGTGTTGGCAAAGCAACGATGTATTTGGGGTAATCAGTAATATTGGTTCAACTGGTAAGTTTTTGAAATTTTTACATACCTCATAAAAAAGTTTGATCATAAGTCTGTAAATTAATTTTTTTCTATTGCGGTCATTTCGTCAACTCAAAACACAATGTTAAAGTAACAATTTACCTTAAATTGTGAACTTTCGGATTGTTTTACCTAGTCTTAGGTCAATTTTAACCACTAAAATATCATTCATTGTTCTAATAATTCCTTTTGTATAATGAATAGCTATATTTGATTGGTATATTATAGTAACTGCTTTAGATATTTAAGCTAGCATCATTATATTAAACTGGCCTATTAAATCTTATTATTAATCTTTATTATTTTGTATATTTCTTAGGTCGCCTT
Source organism: Pissodes strobi (assembly GCA_016904865.1). Taxonomy (NCBI): domain Eukaryota; kingdom Metazoa; phylum Arthropoda; class Insecta; order Coleoptera; family Curculionidae; genus Pissodes; species Pissodes strobi. The sequence continues at coordinate 11,752 of JAEQML010070837.1, read as the reverse complement.
ATTATAGTTGGTGCCGGTTCTGAGCATGGTTTTGTGCCAAATTCGACTTTAATTTTTAAAGCTGGTCAAAGTACCGGAGATTATCACGGCCAGATGAATCGGGAGAATTTCATGAAATGGTTACAAGAAAAGCTACTTCCGAACATTCCCAAAAACTCCGTTATCGTTTTTGATAACGCCCCTTATCACTCGATTCAGGCAGATAAAATTGCAACCAAATCTTCCCTAAAAAAAGATATGACAAATCATATCCTAAATTTGTAGGCATACATCACGACCCAAATTCCAGAAAATGGGAACTATTTGAATTAATTCAAATTCATAAGCCTCCTAATGATCAGAAAAATTATGTTGTTGACCGTGTTATCAGAGATCATGGTCATACTCCCCTGAGGATTCCTCCGTATATGTGTGAGTTCAACCCAATTGAAATGGTTTGGGCACAATTAAAACATTTCATTAGGAGCCGCAACACTACGGGGGAGTTTTCAATAAAAGTTTTAAAGGAGTTGATAGAACAAGCCATTGTATCGGTAACACCAGAAGACTGGCAAAAATATTGCAGACATGTAATAAATATAGAAAATTCCTTCTGGGAAACAGATAGAATAATGGAGGAGGTTGAACCATTAATAATTACAGTTAACAATGAAGACTCGGATAGTGATAGCAACTATTCCGATTCGGATGATAACAGTGAGAAGGAAAATGAAAACTGATTTTTTTAAATTTGGAAAAAACAATTCAGATTTTTATATTTAATTTTATCTTTTAATGTTTCTGTTTTGTTTCCTTTATTGTAGTTGGCTTTTGTTTATTTCCTGTAGTTTAGAAATATAAACATGTTTTGTTTTTTGTAATTCAATTCAATACTTATTCATTACTGTTTTAATCCAGGCTACGTGGTATTGAATAGAAATCGGTATATTTATTACCACCCAGAACATCCCTCACAGTTTCATTATAATTTAAAGATTCCTTATATTTTAATTAATAATTTTTTAAAAATTAATTCCTTAGAATTTAAATTTTTCAATCTCAAAACATATTTAAATATATGGTCAACACATATGCTATAAAAAAGAGATTTTAATAATACAATAAAAAATGTAAGGATAAAATTTCTTGCCGACGCCACTGGTGAAATTAAAGTCCAATGCGTACAATGAAAACATGTACCATTAGATATTTATTTAGGTCACCAAATTTTATAAATAAAATTTATTGCGTTAAGAGGCTTTTTAAAAATTATAATTTTTTCACCAACATTAAACCACACTGAACCACCCCCATAGTGGGCAAATTTCGAAATTTATAAAATTCAAGCTTTTTTATGAAAAATATACACGCAAAATCAAACGCAATTTACAAGCATAGAAAATAATTTTTAATCGTATATATAAAAATAACCACTACGCCCGCCTATGATATCAAGCGTTAACGAAGTTGTTATGCGCAATCCTCCCCTCTGCCTCTCCAGACGTCATAGCTCTAGAACCATGAAACGGACTATACATATGGAAATATTGCGATATGCTGTTGTATTAATGAGGCTTTAATATTCTGCCGGCTGTCTCGGATACTACATTAGTATTACTATTAAAAAGAGATGTTTTTGCATTAATTTGTCGACATTTGAAGAAAAAATTGCATATTTTATTTGGAGGAAAAGTTACTTTTCATGGCTTGCCCTCTATTACCAGCCTCACTCCGTTCGGCTGTTAAAAACACGAGCACGCCATGAAAAGGATCACTTTTCCTCCATATAAAATAATTACTATTGTAACCGCTCGAAAAGTTTAAAGAAATGAGCACTTAATCCAATTAACGCTGGAAGAAACATTTTCAGAATGCATTATTCGGAGTAAAAGTTATTTTTTGTCGCTCGTCATATACTCCTAATAACAAAATATACTATTGTCTAAATATATAAACAAGATGAAATTTGTTTGTTGCTTCAATACCCAATTCCGGAACATATAAAAGATGTCAGTTTACGCGTTGCTCTTATTTTAGACAAAGTCATAGTCAAAATAAGCTTAATTGTTAGAACAAAATGTTGTTAAGAGGAAAATAAAAATAAAATATCTTGAAGTCTAATACAATATTTAATACTAAAACGCGATAAAAGAATTCATAATATGAGAAGTCATAGGGTAAAATATATTTTACATGCACAATACATAACATAATACAAAATACACATAATTATCGACTACAGATTTATACTACCTACAGACATTGGGCATAAAACTCAGAAATACGATCAAAAATCTCGATCAAAAACTCTCTTAGATGCTGTCTATATAAAACACCTGAGTGATGTCGTCCCCTTAATGTCGCGCGGAAGGTGATTGTTGACCCTTATACACACATAATTCATTTCTGCGTTAGAGTGGATGTAGGGATTGACAGATGTAAATTGTTTTGATGGCGCGTCATATACCTAGGGTTCTCTGCCACGAATCTATGCCGATTAAATAGATGGCTAGTAATTTCCAGCATATAAATACAAGTCACTGTAAGAATTCTCTCTTGAATGAATAGAGGGCGGCATGGATCCTGAGGTTTTACCCTGCATAGGTATCTAAGAGCCCGTTTTTGTCATAGAAAGAGTGACTGGATAAGATAATTGCTAGCATTACCCAAGAAACCGATGTCGTAGCGAAGACGTATCAATGGCAAAATACATAGACCTACTAACTGTCGCGCCAAGCTCTTTAGTTGTCACCCTCACACTTGATATTTTGATGGCAAGATCAACTATGTGGTTCTCAAACTTGAGTTTATTATCAACGATCACATTAAGGAATCTGCTGCTATAATCTGAAGGTACGCGCAAAAAAACACTTCATATAATTAATGGACGCCTCCTTCCTAGCTTTGCGGCATTCAAAAACGAAAATTATAGTACTTTGAAGAGTGTTAGAGCTAGCCAGAGAGCTATCATCGGCATATAAAATGAATTTTCCCTGAATGTCAATATTTGTGAGATCAATGACATCGAGAAGAAAAAGTATGCGATCTAAAACAGAACCCTGTGACACTCCCCAGGTTAGTGATCCATATTCAGAAGACTTGGAGCCTACGAAGACATGCTGACGACGACTTTTAACGTAGGAAGAAAACCAGGATAGTGCTATGCTTCTGAAACCATAGCAGTGTAGCTTCTGACACAGATGCAAGAAAACGCCCTCCACTATAATGTTTCCAATAATCTTCAAAGTCATGGAATGTGTAGCAACTACTCAAGTACCTCGAGAACAACCAGAGAATCAGCGATAATCCATACGGCTTTCGCAAAGAGATATCGACAGGAGATATGTTGGCCTATGTCACTCATATATGGAGTAGGGCAATTGAGAACTACGGCGAGCCTCGAGCACCGATCTCCATATATGGATAAGCACAAACCGTTCTGCGTGTGTCGAAAAATCGTACCAATCATGGGGAAAAAACCGGGTTCTGCGTCGGACAGAACTGAAAAGAGGATACTTTTACTCATGCGCACAAACACCGAGAAGCGAAAGGACGAAATCAGCTGATAAAGCTTTTACAGTTCGGTAATCAAAAATATTATCATTTCTCTCACCTTGCTTGTTGCTTGTGCTTGAAATAATTAATTTTTCTGTGTTTGCCGTATTGGGTTTTCGGCGTTTCGTTTCGTTCAGTTATTGAAGTACGTACGTGCGTTTGAGTGGTTCATTTCATCGATTAAGTTGAAAATAACTAATTTACATTTGGACATCTAGTTTAGTTTATTATTATAATAGTTCGTTATAAGTGTATTTTGTTAGTGTATATGTTGGTGTAGACGTTAGGAATAGGATTTAAAGACAAAAGACCTTGAACTCCCTCAATTGGCTTGACATTGAAAATGGTTTCGAGTACCAGCTTTTTCTTTTTATTTATAAGATAGAGCATGGTCTTAAACCTTCATATTTGCAGGATTTTCCAAAAATAAATAGTGAAGTTCATAATTATCATACCAAACCTCCACCCCTTTTGGCTTGTTTGATAAGGGCTTGTCATTATATAACTTGCTACCTGTTGAAGTAAGGACTGGAACTTTAAACAAAACAAAAAATATTAAAAAAATATTTATTAAATAAATTGAACTAGAACAATAGTTATTGTGGAGGAATAGATGTTTTAAGGTTTCTTTTCCCCATAATAGAATCTTCCTGGTTGTTTGCTAATAAAATTTGTGCACAAGTATGGTTAAATATGTTAAAATTTCTTTAACTAAATTAGAACAATGGTTGTTATGAAGGAATAGATATTTTAAAGTATTTTTTATTTCATAATAAAATCTCGCTAGATGTATCTTACTAAAATTTAAATATGTTAAAGTTCTTTCAAGAGCAGTTAGACATGTGTATAGTCTTAAGAATTTTGTACCTTGGTACATACTACCTACATATTTTGTATTATTGGCTTTTTCCAAATAGACTACTACTACTACCTAATGTAAGTTAATGTAAATAAAACGTTTATATCATGATGTTTTGTTTTAATAAACCTTTCTTTGCCCCAAAGTTATTTTAGCTATTCAATGCAACAAAAATTCATATTTTAAAAAACTAAAAAAAGGTGTATTTCTTGCCTACAGATTGTGGTATGTAATGTGTGAATGCAAAATACTTTAACATTACAAATCTCTTTTAAAAGTAGTACCTATTCAAGACTAACTTAAAGAGAAAGCAAAATTTAAGGCAAACGCATATAAAAAGGGTTTTATTAGGAGGTGCTTCCACTTTTTAATATTTTTGAATCAAAGGGATGATTTTAAAAAATATATATATTTGAAAATTTACAAGTTTCAGTGCTGCGCCTGTGTTACACCAGATTTTACAGTATAAATAATTCAAATTTTCTTGGTCATAAAATCATTTTGGGCAAACTAGTTAATATTTTTAACAAAAAAAATGCATGCCACGCATAAAGAATGTAAAAATTAGGTAGGTACCAAAATATTTGGTAGGATTTTTTTTGCATACCTATCAATGGTTTATTCCTTAAACATAATTATATACTTACTCTCATATTTTTACATTTTTTAATTGGTTTTTGTGTCGCCCAGGGACGAGGAAAGAAATGGTTTCTATTTTTTTTTGTCTCCAAAACAAAGCAAGATTCGGAAAAAATAGCAAAAGTTGTATATTTTATCGGTTGGTCTATTCTATTTCTTTTAAAAACCAATGGATTGCAATTTTTGTGTTAAATATATCATCTATCAACTTGCCTTTAAATTTTTGGTAATATATACAACGGCAAAAATATTTTTCCAAATTCTTAAAATCCAGACCTGTCGCTTATTCGCGGCCATGCGGTGATGAAGCACGTGGAATCGATCGATAACCTGCTAATTGAAACTGCGCAGTCTCAGAATTACCTTCTTTTGTTTACATCTGAAGGCGCATGAATCAGTATGATTTGGATCGCTTTGTGCTTATCCATATATGGAGATCGGTGGCCTCAAGCAATTGCGTTGGATATTTCGAAGAGTTTGGCACGACGGACTGCTCAACAAACTGCCGTCCTTGGAACTGCCAGCCTCTCTGGAGCTGGCTTGCCAGCTTCCTGAAGAACCGATCTCTGCACGTTGCAGTTGATGGTCACATCTCAGACACATTCACCATTAACACGGGCGTGCCTCAGGGCGCAGTACTTTCACCAACTCTGTTCCTAATCTATATTAATGACCTGCTGACCGAAACGAATAATCTTGTTTACAGTTTTGCAGATGACAGTACCCGTGTCTCCCAATTTAGATAAGAAAAACCTCTTGCAGCGACTAAGATCTATCACCGCAGATAGGAGCAGATTACAGCAATTAATCAAGGCCTGGAGAAAGTTCAAACGTGGGGCTACCGAAATTTGATCCAGTTCAATGCAGCAAAGACTCAAGCAGCCAACTTTACCAAGAGGGCCAATATGGCGGGCCCTGACATCATTATGGCAGGATCGATCATTCCTTCAGCCTTGTCAATCGGACTGTTGGATGTCTCGGTCAACAGCAATATGTTCTGGCATGACCACGTTGCTAACATCGCAAAATCAGCCTCCCAGAAGCTTGGTGCGCTATTTCGTAACAAAAAACCGTACACACCGCAGCAGTTGCTCTTGCTCTACAAAGCGCAAATAAGGCCGTGCTTAGAATATTGCTAACACATCTGGGATACCGCTGCAAAGCACACCCTAAAGCTGCTGGATACCATTCAGAAGAGAGCTGTGCGTCTTGTCGGCGACCGGAGTTGACCGAGAATCTGGATAGTCTGTAACACCGCATACATGTGGCCGGGATGTCCCTCTTTTGTAGATACTTTCACGGCAGCTGTTCCCAGGATTTGGCCAGCCTCATCCCACCCCTGGCAACGCCTGTTAGACAGTCACGACAGACGGCGAGAGCGCACCAGTTCGTCTATAACTGGAAACGCCTAGAACATCGCTTTACAAGAACTCCTTTGTCTGCCGCACTGCATCGCTGTGGAATTCACTCCCAGGGCCTCTGTTTCCCCTCCAATTACAACCTACAACTATTCAAGAACCATGTCAATCAATATCTTCGCACACACACCGCTCGTCGAGCGCTATAGGAAAAATCAAGTCGGCGGGCAAAACAAAAAAAAAATTAGATAGTCATGTTTGACATGTAACCAAAGAGATCAGTTGATGGATTGAGATTTTGTTCAGGATTCGAGGCGATTTTACAGAAGAAATTATTTAGTTACTCAAGGGGAACTTCAGGGTTTGCAACCGGTTGGTAGTTGCTCTTAGTGCGTATCATTTACAATTCTTCAGGGTTATTTGAACTATTGCCATTCGAATAATAAGACTCCCTAACAAACCTGATTGTCGATATGGAGAGATAGGTATTGAAGCATTGATGAAAAGTTGGACAATCAGTATACTTTCTGATATTGCGTAGATTTTTAGATGATACTTTAACGTCCCCCAGTGATTCAAGACTTCCTCGACGCATCCTTTAAGTTAAGCCTGACAATGGGAACGTCAATATTAGGTGCACCAGGTTGTCGTGAAAGTCGGAGGCAGGATCAGGTCGGTTACATACCGATCACCAGAGAGTTAAAACCGCAAAAACGCACATAAATCCCATCACTAAAAATTCGCACATATCGCGGCGCTGCTCTAATATGCTTAAGATCTAAAACCTTACAAACAATAGCTTCAGAGTCGGACAAAGCTGCATTTTTAGTAATGCAGTTTATTATATAGGACACCTATTCCAAAGCCTCCAGAAAAAATAAAAAATGAACTCGTGATCGGATGAACTAAACGATTCTATACCAAAAGGTGAAAGGCGATTCCGAATGTAGTAGCAAGTAGCCCCATTTTATATATCAGGAAGACCTCAGCGATCTTATTCGTGATTTGAATCGTCTCAAAAGAACATTACAACCTCTTGGATCTCATTGCTACTAGAAGGGGTGGCCATTTCTACGCATCGAAAAAGGGAGTCTAAGCTGGCAGCATTTTTTTCAGGGGACTTGATTTACTGTCAAGGTATTCCAAGTTTAATGAACGAACTCGCCTTTCGTATAAACCTACCGAGTGGCAACTGTTTATTGATTCCTCGAAGACAAACCTAAAGGCAGTTTTATTTTTAATGGAAATCTACAATCATCCCTTCTTGTGAATCCTGCTGTATTAAAGAAATATACGAGAATACGTATATTACGTCATAGCACTAAGACTATAAATGGAGTATCTGTGCCGATTTAAGGGTTGCTGCACTCCTTACAGGACAGGTTTGCAGAGTGGCTACATCAAATATTGTTTTTTTTTGCTAATCAGGCAGCAGAGCCAGAAACCAACATTATGTAGTTAGTTAAAGAATAGCCGAAACCTAAAAACATTGTATCCGGTCTGAAAAACGTTCCTAATGAACCATTAGTTGAGCCACAGAAAATCTATTTACCTCCTTTGCACCTAAATTAATAGCTTAATTTTTTCTTGTTAACGTTCTTAATACAATTTCAAAGAAGGCATGTTCGTTGATCGGCAAATATTAGATATTTTCAGGGACAATTATTTGTTGAGAAATGGGTGTAACGTGACTTAAGCTGAATTTTCTTCACTCGCATTCGGGATTTATCCCTGAAAACTTAGGTGCAGTTTCAGGTGAACATGGAGAAAGATTTCACAAGCAAATCATTCTAATAGAAAAGCGGCACAGTGAAAAATGAACGCCAAGCATGTTGGCGGACTACTGTTGGATCCTGATTCCAGGGAATACAAACGAATGAAGGCAACAAAATAATTTATTTGATTATATCCTCTTTTTTAAACTTATGAGCTGCATATCATAAATGTAACATTTATAGTGAAAATTAACGACTGTATTATCGTTATGTATTGACTATAGACTTTTCAAGGTTGAGTTCACTTTGATAACAGAATCCCAACTGTAAATTTTGTTTGCCATGGTGTCCCTAGTATTTATAATAAAACCTTCAGGCGTGAAGTCCTAAACAGTACACGGCCCTGGTCTAATATAAAGCGCAAATCATAATAGGCAGATTCGACAAATTTAAAATATGAACGAAATAGTACAGTAGCCAAATTACCTTGCATTCGACGAGAAAATATATCGGACAATGCTGTTTGTCGCTATTAGGTGCTGTAGGGACCCTGAAAATTTTATTTTTTTTCTATGATACTAACAAAGACGAACCAGAACTAACCCAAATTAGCCAAACCGTTTTACCCATAGAAAAATCGTGTATAATTTTAGGATGATTCTGACTCCTTTTTGTTGGTGTAAAATAAAATTAAGTAGTTACACAGATCTGATTGTTTACACTAATTTTTCATTTTATGATTTGACTAAAACCATCTAACCTAGGATTGAGTAGATATTTTACCCATTGACCATTTTTGAACTTTGGTCTTAACATAATGCAACACTATTTCTTAGCGTAGCGTGGTAGCAAAAAATTGATCAAAGCAAAATAAGAGTTATATGTTTACCAAATGACTAAACTTTACCAAAAAGCCGAAAGTAGGTTGTTTCCATAGGCAGTATATTGTATTGTTATAAAATTTACAACAAAACTACAGAATTTGTATAATTTTGCTCTATGATCTTCTCAACTTATCAAAGTTTTTACGATGGCTTTTATTTTTCAAATATACAGTTTGCTAAAATTTATTTAAATTGTTTCTGAAATGTTCAAGCTTAAACCTACCTGAAGATTCTACTATTATGATTTGACCAATTGGCAAATATCTGTCTGGTGTATTGACTGTAGATAATACTACGTTTTCAAAATAAAAAAATGACAAATGGAAAATGTCAGGAGTTTAAAAAAAATAATGCAATTAAAAAGTACATTTAAACATATAATCAGAAATTTTAGGGAATGCGGAAAGATAATTTTCATTTGTAGTAGGAAAGAACATATAAAATTATGAAATAGACAACCTGTGTCTATTACTGTTATTTGTATATTTCAAATGAATATCGAGTAACTGATTTGGTGTTAATAATGAACAAAAAATCAATTAAACGTATTTTCTACTCCTTGTAGCTATTTTTTCTTCTTTACCGTTAACCAAATACAGAGAAACCGAAATTTAAATATATTTTTCGCTACCATAGAATGTGCCTTTCATTTTAAATACAGATAATTTTATTTTTGCTCCTTTAGATCTTAAAGAAATTCAAATTAAGTTTATCTAATTAGGTTATAAGTTTTGAAATATTTCATTGTTTTTAAGTTTAATGGTTTTAGGTATTTTCAGTTTATTTAAATCTTCAACATCTTTTTCTTATTGATGATATTTGGTTCACGGTTAATTTCAACTATTTCAAGAAAGTTACTTTTTTTTGTAGTTTACTTCTGAATGGAGAATTATTGAGTTATTAAGTTCAAATATGTGATTCATATCTATATTGTGATCTGCAAAATCACACATAAAAAAAAACTCTTCTGAAAACCATTTAAGTACAATTCAAAAAATATATAAAATTTTTACAAAAATAAAAAACAAAACAAAATTTTTTTAAAAAAATAAAAAAACAGGGTCTTAAACTAGAATAAAAAATTAACCGATTGAATTAAAATCGAGCGCTTTTTGAAACTGGAATCTGCTTCTTTTTAAATATTTTGGTTCTTTTAATATAAATAAAATATCATCGTTGGTTATTATGCATTTGTCTGAAGCATCTGGGTACACAAAAATGTTTCCTATCTTTGCCGAAATTTTTTTCCTTAGGAAAGATACGGAATAATAGTCACTTGTAATGACTTTTTCTATTTGGCCAATAAAGTTTACGTTGCGTTTAGTCGCTTCGAACTTTACCAGAAAATGTTGGTCTTCTTTCAAAAGTGTGCCAGACCTAAGAGGAACAGAATTTATTATATATTTTTTAATATTTATAGTATCACAATCGTTATCACTACTTTCGTCTGTTTGTACCATCGTGCCGAAAAAAAACTGGGACAGCAAGATGTAGTTTAATCTGCCGGACTATTAGCTTGTTTTGAAGTTACCAGTTCGATTTAATGTTGTGACTGACGGATATGTCAAAAGAAATATATTTTTTAAAATGCCCGCGTTAACCACCGAGCAAAAAGCGACTGTTTGAAAGCCTTAATCGATAATAGCGGTGCAAATACCAAATAAAAAATCTTGTTTTTATTTTTGTTACATTTTAAAACAATACATATACGTATTTTAATTTTTCCTCGTACTTTTACAAAAGGTACTAGTATTATTGTTTTGGTGTTTAACCTTTTCACTTCCATGACAACAATGATAACCTATCCTCAATAGATTTTGCATACTCTCTATAGCCTAGGAGCTATTCAACAACGAGGATTTTGTTGTCCCAGATTTTTTTCGGCACGATGGTACATTATCAGTCTTTTCTTTGGTTGAGCCATCTGACTCTAATTCGAAAATTTCGTCAAGGCGTTTTTCATCTTCGACTTCGCTGTCATCTACAAGAAACTATACACTTTTGCCAGCTGCAACATTAATTCTTTTTCCCCTTTTCTTTCTTGATGTGGATGCAGATGCAATTTGGTTATCTTTAAAAAAAATCAGGAAGCTGCCAGTCCAGTGGTTCGAGATATTCTCTGCATCAGGTTGTACGGCGTAATCGGCTAACTTTTTTAGGACTCGATCGCGGTCTGGAGGTATTATTTCATAACCCGGAAATCCAGGATTAACGTGCTCGGCGGAGCTTAGATTAATTTTTTCGAAGGTCTGTAAGTGCAAACGGGGCAATTCGCTTTTCGGGAAAACGCCCCGGTTCCTCATTTTCCATTCTCGAAGGATGGACCGCCATGCTGCCTTCATGGGTCTGAAATACGACACGTCGAGTGGTTGGCAGAAGTGTGTCGCATTGGGAGGTAGAAGGATAAAATTTATGTTATTAGCTATACATTTGTTAATAACTAAAACGGAAACGTGACTGGATAAATTATCACCACTGAGAACTTTATTTCCTTAAAGCTTAGAGAAATAAGGCATAGCTAACTTGCGGAACCAGTCTCAAAACAAAATTGGTCAAACCAACCACTCTTACTTCTGTTGTATACAGCACCTGAGGATCCATTCTCTATCCATGTTGGGTATCAGTGCTGGGATTTGTAGACCACATAGGGCGGAAGAACTTTTCCAGAACCTGACGCAGCGATCATAACCGAAACACTGGTTTTCGAAGAATCCATTCTGTCGCAGTGTTTGCTTCGTAACAACAGTTAGGTATTTTCCCCGG
>JAEQML010070836.1:0-16508 GCA_016904865.1 Pissodes strobi | reverse complement strand
TGTGGGTTCTATGGTGTTAATATGATTTAGAAAATCGTTAAGAAAATTTTCATTATATGGATAAATTGAAAAAATGTCATCTATATAACATGCTGTAATATGTTAACAAATTTCAAATCCCGTAATAATAACCAAGCACGTAAATTTAATAAAAAAAAATAGCCTAATTTGAAGGGGACCTACCCAAAACAAAACAATTTCTTAGAGATCATCCTGATTTGATTGTCTTACAACCTGACAAATCTAACAAAACTGTCATAATGAAAAATACCGAATATGACACAAAAATCATGGAGTTATTGAAAGACACTCAAACATATAAAGAACTTAAATCTGACCCCACAAATATATACCAAAAAAAGAATAACGACCTTATAAAAAAAATGGGAAAATAAAGGCTTTATCTCCCCTAGCGTTGCTAAAGAATTAATTACAAACAACTCCTTACCATCACGAATATACGGCTTACCTAAACTACATAAACCCGGTATCCCTCTAAGACCGATTGTTTCTTGTAAACAATAACCTCTTAATACTCTCTCGAAATGTTTGAAAAACATCCTCAGAAATGTAATTAATAAGAACCATTTCTACATCAAAGACTCATGGAGTTTTAAAGATAGAATTAAGAACGCTCATATCCCTGAAAACTATGTCCTGATCTCGTTAGACCCCTTTCACACTATCAGGTTCGCCGGTCAGGTTTTGAACCGGACAGAATCCTGAAGTAAAATAAAAATATCCGGACGCAATCAGGTTTTCATCAGGTCCGGTTTTGTGTTGATTAAAAAACTTTAGTCTACGTTTCGGTGTTCTCGATTATGGATCGTAATGCGGTTATAGCTCTGTGGTATTTATACAGAAAGCGTAAAAAGCAAAGTAATCGTAATAGGGCACATTGGGTACACCCTCTGCTTCAAACACGTGATGAGATTGGTGCCTTTCAAATTCTGTATGAAGAATTAAGAAGTGACGAAATAGTTATTTTTGTTACAAGTACCTAAAATGAAGTTTTTCAGGACGAATCATTGCTGTTTCCGGACGAGGCGTTAGCCGAGTCCGGAATAGCAGATGAGTCCTGAAAAACTTCATTTAGGTACGTGTGACAAACACTATTTTTTGTCATACGCTCCCAAAATTTTATTTTTATATATACGCTTTTTACAATTCTTCAGAACGCCTAAATTTGCAAATTTACCATAATTTTTGAAATCATAATGTACGACAAAGTTAGCTTAGAATTTGATATCGTAGCAACTATTTGACAATTTTGTCATGTCATTCGAAATTTGACATTTAGACATATTCAGGAATTTTGGAATAGTCCGTAAAGGTTGCCATGACGACTTTTAGGGACTAGGCCTAAAAAGAAGCATTTTACGGACTCAAATGAGTCCGTAAAATAGCTATTTTTGGGAGCGTATGACAAAAAAATTTTTTTTTAGTTACTTTAGAATGTCTGTTTCGTCTTTTGAAGAATTGCATACTAAATTACAGCCAGTTTTACAGCGTCAAAACACAAAAATGAGAAATTGCATCAGTCCAAAAGAAATGCTTAGCTTAACTATCAGGTAAGAAAAGCTTTATTCAGAATATTTTTTCTCTAACAATATAAAACGAAAATGTAAGAATTAAAACAAAACTATTTTCCTGAGTGAAATCCACATCAGCCAATAAGCAGCAAACATTTTTCTTATAATATTATAATGATGAACATAAAGTAGTATTAAAAAAAAATATTTTTTCTTTCGTGAAGAGTATTTTCTTATAAAATGGTAAAGTCTATATCAGAATATTGAGAATCGGATGGAGAATTGACTGATGAAGGGGCAGCAGATTGAGGTTCCTGTGCAACTTGACCCAGGGGTCCAAGAGGTTGTGAGGTGCTTTGGTCATGTGAGAATTGCTGGATTGGAGTGAATGCCTGAGGATAAGAATACTGAAATGCTGGAGTTTGGTAAAATAGTTGCTGTGGTATGTCTTTATGGAATGGTTGGTTGCCTTCTTGCCTGTACTGCATCGTGGATGAAGTTGATTGTAAGTTTGTCATACTGGAGAAACGTGTAGCTGATAACCTTTTTTTATTAATATGGCGGATAACCTCTAGCACTCCCATCTGAAAGTCAATAGTTTCCTCTTCGGTGAAGTCCTCTATCGTTGGCAAAAAACCCTTGCAGAATGAAAGGTGATGACTTTCAGTTTTCTCTAATGCCGCCAGAATTTTCTTCTCAACTTCATCAGATTACCTTTTCTTTTTATTAGACTGGCGAATAGTGAGAGTAGATGGACATTGAGAAGTGTTGGCATCATCTGCCTTAACAGCAGCTTCCGATATTTTTGGAGGCAAGGTATCACTGGTAGGCCTTTCTTCAAAATTGTTTTCCAAGAAACGCAGCTGCTCATAGTACACATATTTTTTTTTATTGGAGGCCCCGTCACCTGAAGCTTGCGTTTTCAATTGTTTTAGGCATTTTCTGAAGGAATCCCGTATGTTATTCCATCGTTTGAGAATTGTTCTACCTACAGAGAAAAGAAATGAAAATTCTACTATTTTCAATAGCTATTAAAGTTATCAAATTGATACTTATAATAGTCGGTTTTGAAGAGGAACCTCCGTATGGCTTAGAACTTCGAGAAAAACACTTTGGTGAATCGTATGTATCTTGGCTAAATATACATTTCGAGGGTGTTTTTCAAAAAAATGTACTTAAAATTAAAAAAAAAATACAATTTAGAAGCTAATTTAACTTCGAATTAATTCAATTTAAATTCTAAACTGGATACAACCAATAAAAGTTGAATTAAAACTATTACATACAAATAAAATTATAACATGCTATAAACAAACACGGCGAGTGTCTAAAAATGATACTTTTTGTAACGAATAGGGTGATACGAGAACCTGGCGCTGCCTGCGCAATTTTAAAACTGAAAAAACTTAAAAACAATCTTAAGAGAGAAATTCCATGAGTTGTTATTATGAAATGGTTAATTTCATAATAACAACCCCTCCCAAAAACGATCAAATTACTTTCTAAATTTGTACAAAAAAAAAACAATTTAGAAATTTTTTCACTTTAATGAAAAAGCCCTTCGAAATTCATCTTTAGAGAGATCAAAACATATAAGAATCATAGAGGTGTTTTTCTCGAGGAACTGAATCATACGGAAATTTATGTTCAGCATCTCGAGTATTATAAACAATGAACCTTTTTTTTTACAGATACCTCGCTAGTGGATGCCCGTTTAGCGATCTGCACTACACATACCGTATGGGGATATCTACTATCAGCTGTGCTGTAAAAACAGTTTGCAGGGCCATTATAACAGTCTTACAAGAAGAGTGTATTCCCGTACCAACTAAAGAGGCATGGGAAAATATTGCAAGCAAGTTTGAAAAACAGCAAATTTTCCTCACTGCATAGGGGCAGTAGATGGAAAACATATCAGAATAGTCAAACCTTCTGATAGTGGTTCTTTGTATCACAATTATAAAAGCTACTTTTCGGTAGTTCTAATGGCGGTGGTGGATACTGACTATCAGTTTGTTTACGTTCGAATAGGTGATTATGGATAGTTCTCTGAAAATTCCTTCTGAAAAACGTCTGCCTGGACTCGACAGCCCGCTTCTTCCATACTTTCTCCTTGGTGATGAAGGGTTTGCCCTACATAAGAATCTACTTCGTCCATTCGGAAGAAAAATGCTTGATTTAAAGAAAAGAGTCCTTAACTACCGACACTGTAGAGCAAGAAGGTATGTGGAGTGCGCCTTCGGGATCCTAAGCAACAAGTGGCGTATATTTCACCGGCCAATCAATGTTGAGGTAAATTCTGCAGTAAACCTTGTTAAAGCGTGTACTATTCTCCATAATTTCGTCAGAGACCGATATGGAATACAAATGGAAGATGTACTGACAATAAATGGTATGGATGACTTACCACCTCAACAATCAGTTCGGGGAGGTTTGGCAGCTAATAATGTAAGAAATGCTATTTTTTAGCGAACATGGATCTGTTGCTTGGCAGATGGATAAAATATAAATAAATAAATATATAATTAGAAAATATAACTTAAAATTTTAATATTAATATTATAGCATTATTTATTATAATTGTTCTAAGAATTCAAATACGTAACAACTAGTAGGACTGTCTACAAAAAATATAATTTTCCACAGCCGCGCGCAAAATAACTAATTACTTAATTCAAATGAAATCGCAAAATCGACGATTACTGTGGATCCTTATTTTCGCTCTAGAGCGAACATGGAAAAGAAAATTCTCTTTTTCCGTCGAGTGTGCTATGAATGGTCATGGAAACCGAAGATAAATAAATGACAATCGTGTGTTTGTTATAGTTTGTTGCTGGCACTCCTGTTCTAAATATGCCCGAAGCCCGAATATAATAATATGTCAAAACTGACACCATTTGCAAATTTCAGAATAAGTATAGAGAAAAATGTCCATTTAATTTTAAAAAATGCGGCTGTAGAAAAAGTTCTGTGCGTTTTTCGAGCGCAAAGTAAGGTTGCCGTTTTCGAACAACGTAGGTATCTTTCTAGAGGCAATCCGTTACTTTGCGCTCTAAAAACACAAATAACTATTGTTTCTTATGCTTATCCTGAACAAACGTAAAAAAAATTTAATTTTAAAGTTAAAATATTATAAATAGATTTTTTTCGAAAGTTTGTGTAAGCCTTTATATTTACAACAAAACTTGCTAACACAATCTTACCATATGTTGTTTTTTCTTTATCACCTAGATCATTAAAGTCATCTCTTAAGATTCTACACACCTCCTTCCATCCCATATTTGTTTTGGTTCTGTCTTTATAATCCTCAGTTGATTTATCCCAAAGACATGGTCGGGCCTCCACGGCCGAAATTAATAATTCAATATCAATTTCGCTGGACATTTTAAGTCACGTCTGTATACTTTTGATAAAGGACACAGACTAAACCTGAAGGCGGTAACCGGACAAGTGTGAACGTGCAAATAAGCTGCAATACCCCACCATCACATTGTCAGGCGTCAGGGAACCTGATGCTCCAGTCGACCCATCCGGCTGCAACCGGTCGCCGAACCTGAACCTGATAGTGTGAATAGCCACATTTAAACAAATGTTCCATTACTTATCCGGCTTTCTTCAGGTTCGAAACCTGACCGGCTAAACCTGATAGTGTGAAAGAGGTCTTAGATGTCGTTTCTACGTACACAAACATACCTACAGCCGTGGCATCAAGCGTGGCATTAAATGTACTTAAAAAAAAGTGGCCTGAAATGAAAAAGTACATCGATGTACCTCTGAATGACTTTCTTGAAGCTACAGAAATCACCCTCACTTCTACATATTTCAAGTACAGCAATTCTTATTACAAACAAATTGAAGGATGTGCTATCCGTGCGTCCATCTCTAGCGTCATAGCACAAATAGTATTGGAAGATTTAGAAACGGAAGTCATCGCGGGACTCGATTTTCCTTTGCCATTTTTTATCGTTATGTCGACGACTGCATTCTAACTGTCCCAAAAAAACCAAGATACGTACATTTTAAATATATTCAACAACTACCACGAAAACCTTAAGTTCACGATAGCTCGATTTCTATGCATGCATTCTGATGAATGCATCAACTTCTTGGATATGACCTTACACCGCAAAAATAATCAAATTCTTACCGAATGGTACACAAAATCAACCTGGTCTGGGCGGTATCTTAATTATAATTCACAACACCACATCTCCAAAAAAAAATCTGTTGTAATAGGACTGGCTGACCGTGCCATCATTCTCAGTAGCCCCGAATATCTCCATAAATCCATAAAAAAAGCCAAAGATGTACTTATCTCAAGCTCATATCCTAAAAAATTAATTGAAACAACTTTCAAAAACAGATTAGGGGACTGTCCAGCAAGTTATATCGGCCAAACTAGTCAATATATACAAAATCGACTAAACGGACATAAATATGATCGGAAAAATATGGCTGCACTAAAAAAACATGAAACTGATTCTAAACACACTTTTGATTTCGAGAGAACAAACATCTTAAGAACCGAACCACATAGAAAAAAACGAGAATTCTATGAAATGATTGAAATTAAGAAGAATCCACAGGCTGTCAACGATAAATCAGAGATCAAAAACCTTAATAAAATCTATTTTAATGTTTTAAATTGATAGTTATGTTGTTGAGGCAATAACTTAATCACCGAAGTTTTTGTTTTTGAGAAGTATTAACTTCATACATACATAGTCTATAAATTAATATGTTTTATAATTACAATATATATTTTTTTATTTAATGTAATACCACTACAACCCCCCCCCCCCCTTTATTTCATTATATGTTTTTACTGCTACCAGCATCCTCCTGCCGTAGTTCACAATCAATATTCGTGTGAATTATAATAAGAATAAGCTACTATAAATAATTTAAAATTAATAATAAAGAAAAAACCGAACATGGGCAAAAAACAGGCGTTTATAGGATGAATGCGAGCAAACATCAGTACCGCAGTTCGAAATTTTATATCGTGCATGTTGTTGTACCGTCTTCGATAGTATGTTTTGTTTGTTTGCTTTTAGTTACGTGTTATATGTCCATCTTTTGTGTGTGCCTCTTAATATGTGTGCCTCCCTAATTTTATGAATCATGGATTACAAGTCTCTGCCCATAGTAAGCTAAAATTTTTGTTTGTCTTGCCTTCTGCAACTGGGAGTGTTTATTTTTATTTTTAGTGACAAAGTTGCAAGTTGATAAAGACTGTAAAAGGTCGAAACGTACTTGTAATACAAGCAAAAAAGGATAACTGCCTGCCTGCCTAACAAGTGCAAAATACTTATTTATTGGACCACATTTCCCAAGAATACCTTCATTAAAATATATCTAATGGTCCAAGAAAATAATTTTCTTCAGTAGGACAAAGAAGTCCTATAGCGACTTGATAGTGAAAGACTCAAACTAAGTTAAGCCGTTTTTCTTACTAATATAGCTTCGAAATATGTAGGTTTAGCACACGTCCAACTAGTCGAATGCGACAGCCTCGCGGCTTTGTCGCTGACTGAAGGCGTTTTGTGCAATGAGCGATCTTGCGACCTACTCACCTACAAACTCGATCCAACATACATTGAAAAATGAAATATTATTGTAACTTTCCCACAACTGAAAAGACAAACAAAAGACGAATGAGCAAACCAGTATCAACTTGTTTTAAAAATAGGCACAACTATTAAGGCTTATTAGCCAAACACAAAGCTTATATGCAAAGGTTCAGTCTTGTGCTAAACCTACATATTTCGAAGCTATATTAGCAAAAAAACGGCTTAACTTAGTTTGAGTCTTTCACTATCAAGTCGCTATAGGACTTCTTTGTCCTACTGATGAGATCAGTAAAAGATCGAAAGCGACCTGTAATGGTATAAGTATATACCCTGTATATCTACAGGATATTGTCATTATTAAATATTATCATAATACATTTTATAAACTGCACACTGTTGCACGGATAGCAAAACACGCTGACCTGATTAGCGACTGGGTTTAATTAAGTTCATTGATACCATTATTGTAATATCAACCATTATACAATCAATACACATAGAGTTAAGTAAGCTCAGACTATTATTGAGGCCTCGGATGAAAGAACCTAACTCAAACTATAAACTTAAGTGAACACGATATGGCACCCCCAGATTGAGTCTTTACATGGCGACCCTGCCACTCCCTCATACGTGGTCAAAATAAAGTATGCCTGGTAGGCAAATAATCCACAGAGGCCTTATGAATTAGCAAGATGGCTAAGAGAAGAAGAAAAAAAGAAGACAATTCTCTTTTAGGTTTTTGGTGAATACAAGATGTGAAAATAAAAATGGAGGTTATGCATGGACAATTGAACATTGGAAAACAATAATGTGAATGCGGAAAAAAAAACATAAGTGAAGTAGAAATGTGCACAGGTACTTATAGGCTATAAAATTTAATGTTAAAAGGTGCTAAGTTAGTTATATATTTTCCTGTATATAAGGATATATTAGGGTAACTTTTTAAGTATTATATTTTCATTATCATATTTAATGCATACGTATAGGTACCATCGTTCTATTTGAAATATATAATATATAACCATTTAATTTATTCAGACTTAATACTCAGTCAAATATTTGCAGTAAAAGTATTGATTTATCAAATCGAATCGCTGGGACAGTGCCTAGCCGATTAATTCTGAAAAGATCAAAATTTCTGGAAATCAGTAGACCAATCGTATTTAAGTAGATGCACAAACATGCACAAATTATAGTTTAATTAAAAGTCTAAAAAGCGCAAAACTGCATTGTGTCGGTTAAAAATCAAATATATATAAGTAGCTAATCGCAAAATATTTTTTTTTCGATTAGCTTTCCGTCATGGGAAGTATAAATAAGTGCCAATAAAACAAGCTATACGTAATTGAGAAGTATACTAAAATATACAAGGTATTTCAACAACTAAACAGTAGCAAAAATTATTTAAGTATGATAAATCTCACAATTTTGTACATTTTCAAATCATATTGATGTAGAATATTTTACACATCGCAGCATATAAATTATCATAAGTTGTAAAGTAAATAATAAAATAAAACGTAGATAAATTCTCTTAAATAACGAGTATTCATATAGTATTGAAGTAATCGGAATTTCGCAATTATTCTATGAACATAGGTCATCAACTCGTAGTTATTAATATCGCAAAATTACAAAATTGCAAATTTCGTATATGCCAGCATATACATAAAAATAATAAATAATGTTAATAATGACGCGGCGCGTAGCAAATAGCAAAACTCCTGAAATCGGAATCGAGTGAATTAAATGCTAGCTGCATATTATATATTTAATTATCGATTAAGATGGAATATTGTTATTTTCAATATGAATAAAATAACTGCTATGCTTTATCACATCATTATAATATATAAATATTATTTAAGATTAGTTAAAGATTTTGAATTTGAAAGAAATGGTTGTAATTTACGCAATATGGTTTAAATAATGTAATTTATTGCATTAAATTTCGCCGTACACGTTATATATCTGTACGCAGTTATTACATGGAAATTGCTTATTACTAAGACATATTTTATAGGTGAAATAAGCCGTAGCTTATAACAATGTAGGGTTAATGTGAAAAAGGGTATACAGATATGGCAAGAAATAATGCTAATTTCAACATCAGTGGCGAATTGTTAAACGCAAAATTTTTGAAAAGACCTACCAATAATTGATTATTAACTTAATCACATACGCATTCAAATAAATAATAATAAAATAAAATAAGAAATTTTCTTTTTTTTCAGTAGTAAGAGGTCAAAGGTATCTCATAATTTTTAAAATATTAAAAAGAGTATCATTAAAATAACGAAGTCAGTCATTCATTAACGTCCAGAAACTCATTTCTTTATTTTGACAGTTGTTTGAAGCTGATACGATAAAACTTTTATGATTCAATTTGGATATTTATTCTCTTATGGGATTCGTTTAGATAGCGATTTACGTACAAAATAACTGGTTCACTCAAACCCATTGGGATGCTCTTTGAGTAAAAAATAAATTTATAATAAGAAATATTTAAGTTGAGTTAAGTTCGCTGACGCTCTTTTGAAATGATCTTAGTCAGTTTATCATGATCAATTTCATCAATTTTACAATGGGACAAACAAAATTCAAACAAATAGCGGTATATCTTATTCGGGCATGCCTGTTAGTTATTATTATGATGAAATTAAACGCAATAAAGTAAAACGAGATGATATTCGAGATCCTTTGATTAAGTTTGATTCCTCAATACTCAAACACTACTTGTGAAATTGTAAATTTATCTTTAAATATCAATTGTATATTCTAATATGGTAAACATTACATCCAATTAACTGAATATATATCTTAGATAGAAAATTACTCGGAAAATGAAGAAATACAAATTAAATAGTAGATATTATGAATAACGAATACCAAATAATAAATGAGAAACTTACATAGTCGCGCAGCTGAGGGCGGACTACCTGAGGGTAGATTTCCATAAACACGCAAGCAAGTAACCGTACCGCGATACAGTACCATATCGGAATGGATAATGCCACAAAGGCAGTAGTGTAATTCTTACTAAATAAGCGAAATCATGTTAAATAAAGTCGCGAACTCATTGAATTTTAACCACATTAAAATAAGTGATCGCTAAAGTGCAGTGAAAAATGGGTACTATCTAGATTCGCAGATTAAATTTTAACATCACAAATAACGTAACTTAATAATCTATAAATCTGCGAGGACATACAATGAAAAAATTGAAAAATAATGAGATAATTATTAGCTAATTAATAAATCGATCAAAACGACAAATGGAAAGCAAATTCGAGCTAGTAATACGACCACTAATATAATTTTATACGTAAAATACGGCTGATATAGTCCGTTCTTTGCAATAGATAATTTAGTGCTGTTATGTACACAGAAAAGGGCGAGTATTACTTGCAAGTAGTTTCACTTATTCAGTGGAACGAAGGCTGATTGTGTGTATTTCAGTTTTTTTCTAATTGTTTAGTTGTATAAATTTGTACCAGGCCAGGTTCAATAAAATCAAAAAACCAAAAGAAACAATGTAATAACTTAATATTTATATATTCGATTACTTCGGAAAAAGAAAAGAGAAATAAGCATCGGAACTATAAATTTAAATAACTAGTAATTAAGAATTAATTTTTTTTATTAAGTATATTCTTATCGAGACAAGCTTGGATTGAAAATAAACTCTTTATGGAACGTAGGCACACTATATAGACAAGAGCTTCCAGAAAGCTAGGGAAGTAGCAAAAAAAGTAGTATCTGCTAACGCAAGCAAATTAAAAACAAGAGCGAGTTTGAACGCAAGAGCTTCGCAAATGTCTGGCTTGATCAACCAAATATTGGGGAAGTTCGCAAACAATAACAAAATTGGGTGTTACGTCATCAATAGAAGTTAGTAAGCTTTCTACATAGACAACCTCACAAGCAGGGAAATTTTATTATTTCCCCCTAACATCTATTATTTTAATTTCGCTTTCTAAACTTTCTAGTTTTTTTTTGTTAAAACGTTCTCAATTTCGATCCTTTGCTTTTTTAGTTCTCATTTTCATGTTTTATTTTTAAATCTTTTTGTTTAACGATGTAACAGTAAAATGCTCGAAACACGATTTATTAATTATTTTACCCTAAATGTGACAATATATTGAAGTCAAATTTTCGATCGGCATTGGCGCGAGACGAAATGTTGAGAGATTTGATTAAAATAGGAAGAGATAGAAAGAAGGACAAACTCCGCAAATACCTCAGTAATATAAATAAATATTATAAGTGATCACTAACCAGAAATCTTGATCGGCGTAAGACTTAGGTACATCGTCGAAAGATCTGGGAGTAATAAGGATAAAATATGAAAGTAATATAAATGATAAACACGTGTATAAATAAAAGACTCCAAAAGGACCGGTCCACAATACATCTGGAGGAGTCTATTATATGAGAATTGCAAACAATGTTCGCTAATGGCAGTATATTCTTTAGAGAAATACCAGTCTAGGCTAAAAAGGCCGGTGATCAGAGTTTGGCAATAAAATACAGATATGACGTACGCCAAAGGCGGTAATTCGTGAAGAAAAAGGTATAAGGTAATAATAAAATGAGGTTTAAGCGAGTGTAGCGGAGTATAAATAAACAAATATATGACAATAAATAAATATAAGAAAAAGAGAGAACATAGGTTTAAATAAGTTCTTTCAAACTAAGAAAGTATACGACCTGAATCATTATATATATTTTTTTTACATGATAATTAAACGACCATAAGTAGACGGCGATAGAAAATAAAAGGTTATAAAATAATTTATTTTTAAAATTTAACCAGAATAGAAAAGTGCAACCAAACAAAACATCCCTAAGTATGCTACATAAAATACAACTAATTAAATGTTTAAGTATATAAGACAAAACTGCTTAAAGACCTTACGTATAGTTCATTTTATGGAATGGTTGATAACTTTATTAAATAATACAAGAAAAATATAGATAATATTTTATTTCTTAATAAGGCGCATTATTAGGCAACTACTGAAAAATAAAAACACATCAAAGGACTGCTATTATTAAAGCTAAATGGATTTTATTACCATGGATTTTTTTTCTTTTAATCATAATTAATACT
Source organism: Pissodes strobi (assembly GCA_016904865.1). Lineage (NCBI taxonomy): Eukaryota > Metazoa > Arthropoda > Insecta > Coleoptera > Curculionidae > Pissodes > Pissodes strobi. Next base: position 4,290 of record JAEQML010070836.1, on the reverse strand, counting down.
AGTAAGTGATTCAAAATGCCTTTAATGCATAATTATATGCAATTCCTATTTATGCAAAGAACGATGGATACCTATGCATTGATAGACTTGATAGTTATTATAGAATAGAAAATTATGCTATATCATTTTATATTATATTATTATATACGTTATATTGGTTATGTTACTTATTATTAATTGTACTAGATGTAAGATAAATTTTAGACAAACGGAGCTCCACTTCTCATATTTCCATATCTTTTATTCTATGATCATACTATGAATTCTTTCTTAATCTTTTTACTAACAAACTCTTCCTTCTATTTCCATACCTTATAGTATAAGTATTGTATAGTCATAAGAACAGGTTGACGTGTTAAAAGTTACAAGATAAAGTAAATTGCTGCTATATAGAGTTACATATTCACAAATGTACTTTGAAATATTTCATTGCTTACATATCACAGAAAGGAACAAAAATTTCAGGTCTAGAGAAATTTTTTCTCGAAAAAGGGGGGAGGTGTAATGGTATAAGTATATACCCTGTATATCTACAGGATATTGTCATTATTAAATATTATCATAATACATTTTATAAACTGCACACTGTTGCACGGATAGCAAAACACGCTGACCTGATTAGCGACTGGGTTTAATTAAGTTCATTGATACCATTATTGTAATATCAACCATTATACAATCAATACACATAGAGTTAAGTAAGCTCAGACTATTATTGAGGCCTCGGATGAAAGAACCTAACTCAAACTATAAACTTAAGTGAACACGATATGGCACCCCCAGATTGAGTCTTTACAGACCAAAGCCCAAAGCCGGCCAAAGACTGAACCATTGCATATAAGCTTTGTGTTTGACTAATAAGCCTTAATAGTTGTGCCCATTTTTAAAACAAGTTGATACTGGTTTGCTCATTAGTCTTCTGCTTGTCTTTTCAGTTGTGGGAAAGCCACAATAATATTTAATTTTTCAATGTATGTTGGATCGTGTTTGTGGGTGAGTATAGGTCGCAAGATCGCTCATTGCACAAAACGCCTTCAGTCTCAGTTTTTCTCCGATTGTTAAATTGAATGTACTTATTGCTCGATGCTTCTTCTCCACAGTCCACACACTCTGATGACTTTTGCAACTATTTCTTTGGCTTGGCTGTAAAAGTGCTTCTTGTAATTTGGTGAATGCATATGGCACAAGAATATATTTCAAATTTTAAACAGCTTCTGGTAGGTACAGTGTTAACGCCTTTACTTGCACTACTAAATTCCCAGCGCATAGGATCTAATTTATAATGAAAATACAGACGTCCCTTTTAATTATGTTTTCCTTATATAATATAAAAAAATAATTATTTTATATTATATATTACATAAGTAATGGTTTAGCATTTACAATATAAATATTCTATAATTGGTACTAAAATGCTTTGATATTTTGTATTCAACTATCCACAAAGAATTTTTTTCAAAATTTTCCACTTTTTATTGAGGTACAATTAAAACGTTTAGCCAATCTAGTGGACATTATATTTTCTTAGGCTAATTTACCAATGTGAGATCTAGATTATAACTAAAAGTACTATATAATAGTATATTATGATATACGTGTATAAGAGGGCCTATAAAGCACGCGCGACATATTTCAAAACACGACGCGCAGCGGAGTGTTTTGTAAGTCGCAAGGGCTTTAAAGGCCTCTTATACACGTACAGTGACTCACAGCTCAAATGATGCAGTTGCTATTGAGAAAAACTAACTTATCTCAGTGGTTCAATATTTATTTAGAAAGAACGATATGCTGAAATTAAATTAATATAAACCTCCAAGCAACGTATAAACTAATAATTTGCCCTAAACATGTCACACATTAATAACAATAAATATTTATTTAAATTAAGTGCGATTTCAATGTCACAGCTGAAATGATGCAGATAACAAAATACTACCAAAGTTATCAACTCAAAAAAGAAAAGTAGGCGTTGCAATGGATTCTTGTTGCAATTGTTTCTATTTTGACGTTTCGCACCAGCATGGCGGATTTGAAGTGCGTTTCTCTATCAGTAAAGTGAAATTGTTTAACAATGGGTCGTCAAACTACAACTGAAGAGCGAAATTTAGTAATTACTCATTTTAGAAACGGCTTTAGTCAGAGGAATATGGCCAAAATGGTTAATAAGTGTCCTTCTACTGTACAACATATCATAGAACGATATACTCGAGAAAATAGAATTCAAAATAAATCAAGAGTTGCGCCAAATAAAAAGTTAAGTTAACGTATAGAGAGGTGGATTGTCAGAGAAATTATGAATAACCCTAAAAAAAGTGCTCCAAAATTGACAGGTGAAGTACAAAGACAATTTGGAATAACATGTAATCCAGAAACTATTTGACGAGTTTTAAGGAAGAACAATTTACATGGTAGAACAGCAAGAAATAAACCCTTCATTAGTCGAAAGAATAAACTTCTCAGGTTACAGTTTGCACGTGAACATCTTAATAAAAATATGGAGTTTTGGAAGCCGGTAATATTTGCAGATGAAACAAAAATAAATTTATTTGCATCTGACGGCAAAATAACGGTGTGGAGAAGACCCAATGAAGAGTTAAAAGAGAAAAATATCAAGACGACGGTTAAGCATGGTGGAGGCAATGTTATGTTGTGGGAATGTATGGCTTCTAGCGGTGTCGGTAATTTACATTTCATCGAAGGTAACATGAATCAATACATGTATTTGGACATTTTAAGACAACATTTAGTGGCTAGTGCAGAAAAAAATGGAATCAACCCGAATTATCGCTTTTATCATGACAATGATCCGAAGCATACCTCTTATCGACTTCGTGAGTGGTTACTTTACAATTGTCCACATGTTGTGAAAACTCCACCCCAATCACCCGATCTTAACGTTATCGAAAATTTATGGTTGATCTTGAAGAAGAAGGTACATGGTAGTCATATAACAAGCATAAATAATTTAAAAATGAAAATAATACAGGAATGGAATATGATTGATCCCGAATACACCGAGCAGTTAGTTGAATCAATGCCAAAACGGCTTCAAGCTGTTATTGATAACAATGGGGGGCCCACAAAAGATTAAATTGATGGCCGATTCGATTACTTAGTGCTTATTTTGTTAAGTTATCAAGTAATTATTGTTGTAATTAAGTGTTTTTCAATTGTGCATCATTTGAGCTGTGACTCAAAATAACGCACCTGTAGTATTAAAATTTGAATTTTTTTATGTTTATTGATATTCTGTTGCAATAAAATGATCAAGTTTTTGGTAAACCTGTATTCATTCATCTTTAGTATCCTGCATCGATCAAATTTTAGTTTTGTATTCATATTGGTACTTAAATAAGTTTTTATGAAACTGCATCATTTGAGCTGTGAGTCACTGTATATCATACGCTTTTTTTTATTACGAATGCATCATAATCTCAAAAATGTTTTAAATATTAAACTTAAGGGATATATTGACGAATATATTAATCTGTCACATTTGACATGATCAAATGTTTCTATTGCAACCTTTAAAAAAGTAGGCGCATCATAAACACCATTTTAAGCACGCTGCAGCGTGCGATAACCGTTGATTATGATGCATGCGTAATAAAAAAATATTTTTTTACTACTAACATGATAAATCACCATTATTTACTCCATTCCTCAAATGAGAAGTAACATTTCTCACCCTAGGTAAATAAAAATATTTAAAAAAACCTAGGTCAATAATGAAACGGAGACGGAAAATGTCAAACTTGTTAGTTTGACAACTAGTTGTCATTTCGGATTATTTGAAAAATGAGTAGGAAATGATTAATTTCAAAATCTAATCAATTCAAATAATGATAAGGGTTGTATCAGTGCTATTAGTAATGACTCACTTTTCATGACTCCCCATAATATTCTTATTAATAATGCGATTTTGTCAAAATTTAGATGGAAAGAAGGTACTTTGTATGTATGGAGCTGTCAGGAGATTATGTTACGATATCTATCAGTTAGACAACTGAACTTCCAGGATACCTGATATTTCGAACTGTTTGAAAAATAAGTAGAAAATGACTAATATAAAAATCAAATCGAATCAAATATGGTAATATATCAGTGTTAGTAGTAAAAAAAATTCTATACATACCTCGGTTGAGAAGGCCATTATTAAACTCGCACATTATATCCTTCGGCGCTACGCGCCTCAGGATATTAAAGTGCTCGGTAAATAATGGCTTACTTCTCAACCTAGGTATATAATATACTATTATATAGCGATGACTCCCACAACAAGTATGCAAT
>JAEQML010070835.1:0-16508 GCA_016904865.1 Pissodes strobi | reverse complement strand
TGAATTTATATGAGCCTTTAAGTCTGAGTATGTATTGCTGCTACTTACAATACGAATACATCGACAAAATTTGCACTCAGGAAGTGATTCGTGGGAACTATTTTCTTCTCTAACTATCCAGTCTTTAAATAACTTATCTTGAAGCCACTGACTACGAAACTTTTGTTTACATTTTACTTTAGGCATTTTGAGTTACCCATACGACAAACAAATATATAAGACCATTAACTCTGTAACCTGCAACTTAAACAATACAAATAGGCACAAAAATGGGGAATCAATCCGGGGAAAACCCGCTCGACGCCCGACATTGCCGGATTGCCGCCAGTAGTGCTAAGAACAATATAAAATAGCATGTATCTTAAATATAAAATTTGTTTTTTTTTTATACAAGTGTAAATTTGTAATTTATTGTTTTTCCAGTGTTTTTTAATCTTTTTTAAAAAAAAATATTATTATAACTTAACTATTTTAGAATCACGTTTCAGTTTAAAAAATCCGCCAGCCGTTAGAACATCGTTTCTCCCATTTCGTGGTCACTCTAATCCGCTAGATCCAGCTAGATCTGACGGAAAATCCGTTAAGTTGGCAACACTGCCGTTTTCCGTTCAGTCCTTAGACAAGGAAAGAAGAGGACAGATAACATGGTAAAAAGCCTGTTACCAGCTGCCACATAAATTACTGGGTAACTTCAATAAATTAATTGAAATTATAAGTGATAAATAATAATTAATAAGTTAAAGTAATTTTCAGTTGTAAAATAATATAGCCATTTTATAGGTAGAGTATGAAAAATATATTACCTACGCCTCTGTTGAATGACTCTCCTTGAAGAAGATTTATGGCTTTATTGATTATTTGATAACTGAGAATATCCAAGATCGGGTATCAAATTACTCTCGATAATTAAATAAACATCCCTACCCTACTATGATATACTCAGAGGTATACCACAATGTGTACAATATGCATTATTATTAAGACAAGAAATATGCAAATAAACTACAATGTCAGCAGACAATAATTACCTGTGAAATGAAATTCCAAGCTCCTTCTTCTCACTTCGACTCATGGAACCATATGCCGAACAATTTACCATTATGAATCTTAGTTTTTATCTCTCTTTGTTCAAAAACTCACAAAATAACTGCAAAATAGCACCGCCACAATAGATGTGTTTGCCACATAAATAATGGCCGCCGCTCTGAAAAGGCTTCAATTTCAGTACATTGGCTTAATGTCATGCGCGGTATCTTTACTCTTACCTTATCTAAGGTTCAGTCAGTCGGTTGTCGCCTGTCGGGTCGGTTCAGTCCACAGACATGATACAAAGAAAAAAGATATCATGGTCCACAGACATATGTCTTTTTTTATATATATTATCTATGCATATGTCTTTGGCCCAGAACTGTTGGCTATTCTGTCATTTTGTGTGATATATTTATCTATGATTCTGTGCACCTCTAGCTAGAAAAGAAATTCACCGGACATGTTGACTTGACACAAGCTGCAAATTTTATATGTCAAGGCACGGCACAAGGAGAAACGGTATAGTATTGCGCACCGCTGCCGAGCTGTGACGTAGCTTGCGTTAAGTCTCAGACATAGCCCACATTTAAAATACATTGGTTTCACGACAAGAATTGCGTACATTTAAAATCTGTGATGTTTAGAAATAACTTTTGTTTTGACAAGTAGTAAAAAATGTTTTTTCTATGTGATAAGATGTTTTTCATGTGGAGAAATAATTGCTTATCCAATTATACTACTAAAATTCAGTTGCTTTGACGACAGTGTGTTGAGATTGCTTTCTAAAGGATACAATTGAAATAAATATACAGTATTTTTTATGTTATTAGTTATTATTTTCACAACGTAGAAGCTAAAATGTTTTGTCAAAAAATAAATTCAGTAGTATTCTTTTTACAAATTATTTAATTATTAAATAAAAAAATTATTAATGAAATATGTTTTTAATTTGACTAGGTATAAATACATAGTACACAGAATTTACAGTTTAATAATAAAAAGGCCTGTCAGGTAAGGTTAATAAAAAAAGATAATTATTTAAGAAAAAATTTTAACGATATTATTGTTTCAGATTTGTAAATTTCTGCATTTTCTTGTCCATCTTCCATTTACAATTCTGAAAACTGATTTGTCTGTTTAACAGTCTTAATCTTATATAAGCTTCTTTTCACACCGTTTTCGGTTGGCACGTCCAAACTATGATTGTCCATGTCCAAATCCATCATAGCTCTATTGGAAACTATTGTTTCACTAATTTTTCTTCGTTTTGCCATACGAGAAGACCTATCTGAATTACCTTTATTTTCCTTTTCAGATATATTTAACGTAGGTACGGCATCCTGTTTAAGACCTCTCTTAGTTTTTGACGTATAATTTAATAAGTTCTCTTTAAGTGTAGGCTCAGCAAAAATAAACGCTCTCAAAATGAACAGAACATATGTAAGCTAAAAGTTATATGTATTAGTTTTTTTTTACAAATTAATTACAACCTATCACATAATAGACCACCTAGTTACTTAAATACATACTATTCTTTACGTTTATCTCATCTTCCCGTCTACACGCAATGATCCACCTTTTACATAGCTCTTTATTTTTTGGGAAACGAAAATATCTAATATTACTGCCTTGAGTAGATTTAGTGTAGTTATTACACTTTGCCACAGCACATCCAGGCAATTCGAAAATCAAATAATTCAACATTCACAGTTAGAAAACCACGATGTCAATTTGTTCAATATAAATCAAATGCAGCGTCTTGATTTTCTTACGCAACGTACGTCAATGCGCGAACTCGACGAGTTTTGGCTGCCGGAATACTATAGGTTTGTTCCAACGAACTTGAAAACCGTACGAGGGACCGTCATTTCTAGTTGACAATTTCACTTTGGAAGGCGATAAATATCCTGTCATGCTGACAAACGAATTATACAACTGGAAATTACCGTCCCATGTACGGCTTTCATAGTCAGTTGGAACAGAGCTTATACCGTTTCTCCTTGTGCCGTGTGTCAAGGCGCGGACAGTTGTCTCTGGCGCGGATCGCGGATGTCGTTGGTTCAGTTCAGTTCAGTCAATATTTATTAAAAAATCCGTTCTACTTATCTTTAATAATTGCCGGCGTTCCGTTGTGTTTTTTCTAACAAAGTAAATTAAATATCAGGATGTTTGGCAAGGAATAGGACAGAATTTTGTTGGAAAAAACCATAGATAAATTTTGTGTAGTTTTAAAATGCAGAACGTAATAAATAGCGTAAAAGGCACTGCCTTGGCAGTGGGTGAATACTTGACCCCAGTCCTAAAGGTAAAGAATGTTTTTTTTACAAACCAATGAAATATAAGCTGTTTTAATTCAGATAGTGCGTATTACCACGTTTAATTAAATTTGCTTTAGCACTAATTCAAAGTTCATTATATTAGATGGCTATGAATTTCAGGAATCAAAATTCCGAGAAACTGGCGTTTTAACCCCAGAAGAGTTTGTTGCTGCAGGCGATCATATAGTCCACCATTGCCCGACTTGGCAATGGGCCTCTGGGGATGAATCTAAAGCGAAGCCATACTTGCCAAAAGATAAGCAGTTTTTGATTACTAGAAATGTGCCATGTAGTAGGAGGTAATATATAGTAGCACCATATTTCATTAAATAATGTTAGTTTAAAATTATTTACAAATTAGGTAGTCAAAGTATTGATGTATTTAAGCATTTTTGTCTAAGGAAATTCATTTATAAGACAATAATGTACCTACAAATAATGTAAGTGAGAAAATACAAGTGTAAATAAGTAAGAGGGTAACAGTATTTACCTTTTACTCAATGACATGTGAAAAATATTGAGGTTGGCACTGTTGGCACTGTTGGCAGCAATCTCCTAGCATTAGATTGTTTAATGCTGATAATATGTAAAAAAAGGCCCTGGATCTTGTAGCAATAGAAGGAACACGGAAAAATAAACCACTGCGCAAATGATCGGAGTCAAACCCCCAACTAGTTTAAATAAAAATAATAAACCAACATAGTTCCGTCTTTGGGCAAGTGATGGAAATCCAAACCTACCACGCAACAATGGGTGATTGATACCACGAGCAGGGTAAGTACCTTCCACTTTAAAAGCAAGATACTTCAAAAACTTCTGAACATTCTCAATAGCATTAATGTATTCCCAATAAAAATAACTCCAAATTAAGGATGGGTATTCCAGCTTAGAGTGTATGTACGGATAGTATACAACTCTCAGTGACCAGATACTGTGGAAAGGCTTGGATGTTCTAATTACAAATCCCAGCATTGTGATGGATGCTTCCTTTGTTTTTTGAACATGTGTGTTGAAAGAGTATCTTGGATCAAAATACACACCAATATCTCTAAAGATCTCACCTCGTTCCAATACTGGTGACACTATACTGTACTGAAACAGAATGGGATTCTTTTAATAATAATAATAAAGCCTTTATTCCAAACAGGTATAAAACCCAATTACATGGAATTCAATACATCGTGAATATAAAAATGAAATAAAGTGAAATGTGAAATAAAACAAGATACAATACAATAGTAATACAATAGTAGCATGATAGTAGCATGCATAACTGGAAGATACCACACAAATAATGTAACAGATTTATTTTGTTACTTAAATGTTTTGTAGTAGCCAAGTGCTAAATAAATCCTACTATACTATACTATACTATACTAGTACAACTCAGATCTGGGAGTTAATAAGTTCATTTAGAACAAGACCAACATGCGAGCTGTTAATATCACAGGATTTAGAGATTTCATTAAAAATTCGACACATTGCAAATGTGGGTGCTTGCAGTAAGATATTAGTGCGAGGCGTTTGAAGGAAAAAGGTGTGATCATATCTAGTTTGAAGACGAGGGACAAAGAAACAAATATGCGACAACAGATAAGAACAGTCAATTCTGTTATGTAGTAAGTTGAATAAGAATTTTACCAGATGCATTTTCCTTCTTAAGAATAAAGAGTGCTCATTAAACCGCAACAATAAAAGTTTATGATCAAACCCTCTCTCCGGGTAAACGCCATCTCTTTTATAGGCTAAATATTTCAAAAACCTGCGCTGCACCAATTCAAGCGAGTTTATGTGACAAGAGTAAATAGGATTCCAAACAACTGAACAATACTCAAGCTTAGATCTAACAAAACTATAATATAACAATTTTAGGCATGACATATTATTAAAGTTACTGACGTTTCTTATTATAAAACCGTACATTTTTAATGAAGAGGCGATAACAAATTCAATATGCGGCACGAAAGAAAGCTTTTGGTCGAACACAACACCCAAATCAGTTACGCGCTCCAGTCGACTTAAGTAAGTTTGGTTAACAATATAATCGTATACGATAGGAGATCTTAGTCTGTGGAAGCTGATAACATTACATTTGGTTATGTTAAGATTAAGTTTGTTATGAACGCACCAATCATTTAATATATTTAGGTTATTTTGAAGCAATATACAGTCATTAACATTATTAACACTATGAAAAAGCTTCAAATCATCCGCGTAAGCAAGTTTACGACATTGTATAGAGTCCAAAAGGTCATTAATAAACAGTAAAAACAGAAGGGGTTCCAAGTTTGAACCCTGGGGCACGCCTGAAGTCGCGATAAAAGTGGATGACTTAAAACCCTCATACTCAACATACTGAATACGCCGATGAAGGTAGGAACTGAAAACACCTATCAGTTTATCAGAAAATCCAAAGTTATTAAGCTTGTTTAGTAGAACATGATGATCAATACGATCGAAAGCTTTCTGGAAATTAGTGTAGATAACATCAACCTGACTCAAGTCATCAATAGATCCACAGTGATCCACATGTTGTCAGTAATGACCTGAATCAGTTTATGGTAGATGCAGCGCCAAATTTGGTAAGGAATTTGCCAACACAAAATTTTGAATGTAGCATATTGTATAATCCAAATTCTATGTTCCTTACACCCGTAACCGTTCTGGAGGTGCTGGAAATAATAGACAAGCTAAAAAACAAAAGAAGCTCAGGGTATGACGAGATATCTGTCAATCTTATTAGGGGTTGCGCTCAACAGATTGCAATTCCTCTCTGCCACATCATAAATAATTCTTTCAAGCAGGGCGTTTTCCCTACAAATCTCAAATTGGCTGTGGTCAAGCCCTTATACAAAAAGGGAGATCCGACTGTGCCAGAGGCTTATAGACCTATTAGCCTTCTTTCTTCCTTCTCGAAAATATTTGAAAAGGCTATGTGTCTTCGTTTGTTGTTTTTTTTTCGCAATTTTAATTTAATTAGTGAGAGGCAGCATGGTTTTTTGGCAGGGAAGTCTATAAACAGTGCAGTGTTCGACTTTGTGAGTGGGATTGTGGGCCATCTTGAAGGCAAGAATGTAGCCATGGGTGCATTTTTAGATCTCTCAAAGGCCTTTGACAGCTTGGACCATGACATCTTGCTTGACAAACTTGAACGCTATGGAGTTAGAGGCCCTCCACTGAGGTGGATAGAATCGTACTTGAGAGGTCGTATGCAGAGGGTTGTAATCCAGAGGGATGGGCATAGCTACTGCTCAGAGGACAGGCCAGTGGCTATGGGTGTTCCGCAGGGCAGCGTTATCGGGCCATTTCTTTTCATATGCTACATCAATGACTTGAGCAAGGATGTGGCGGACGGGAGTGTGTCGATTGTAAACTTTGCCGATGATACCAACATACTGGCTGGAGCAACGACTGTAGAGAGGGTCCTGGCTGTTGGTAGGCATTGTCTAATGTCTGCACAAAGATGGTTCGATCAAAACAAACTTATACTTAAAGCTAACAAATCGAGTTTTGTATTATTCAGATCGAAACAGTCACCACTTGCCTGTCCGGATAATGCTGTGTTGCTCTCACAGGTGGTACCAATCACATCAGAAGCTAAATTTCTGGGTATTTATGTGGATTGTCACCTCACTTGGGAAAGGGAGGTTGATTATGTCTCGAACAAGCTTAATAGCTGCTGCTATATGCTCAGGACTCTAAAGCAATATGTCGACTTGAAGACCTTGCTAATCACATACTATGCAAACTTCAATTCCATCATGAAGTTTGGAGTTCTTTTCTGGGGAAACAGTGTGACTGCATCAAGAGTCTTTCTTGTGCAAAAACGGGCATTGAGAATTATTATTGGTATGAGTAGGCTCGAGTCATGCAGGGGAGTTTTTAAAACACACAGTCTTCTCACCCTGGCTGGTTTGCATATATATGAGTGTGTGACATTCCTGCATAATAACAAGCACCTTTTCATGACATACTTACCTGATCATGAGCATAACACCAGATCTCTTCACTATAATATACCCTTACATAAGTTAACACTCTTTAAGCGAAGCCCTCTCTACTCATGTATTAGGTATTATAATCACCTTCCACTGGCAGTAAAGCAAAATGCGTCAGCCTCAACTTTTAGGAAGAGTGTTAAACGATTTCTTGTACAGTTGGAACCCTATACTGTTGCTGAGTTTATGTCATAGGAGTGAATCATTCTATGTGTATGCAAACATGGTGTAATTTCTTGTATTATTGTGCTGTTACGATTACCTATTTTAACTATAACCCAGCAATGTCATTATTGCCTTCTAATTGTATTACTTTCTGATTCTACCGTCCGCTGTAGGGTTTGTACTTGCAATGCCTATTGAACTCTGGATTTTATCTTGTTTTGTCTTTTAACCATTTTATTGTCTTATATTTTAACAATTTTAAACTGTCCTTTAGTGTTCTCTATTTCTATTCCTATTGTGATTTTATATTCTATGTTTTATTTTTATTTTTATACTATGACGCCATTTGTTAAATACTCCTAAGTATTTTTTGTAATATAGAATTTTTGACTTTGACTTTGACTTAGATCTGCAAACATACTCTGTCAGACAAGCGAGATTAGAAGTACAAGATTTACCACTAACAAAGTCGTGCTGATCCTCCGAAATCACAGCTCTGACATGTTCATAAATCAGTGTGTATAAAATTATTTCGAAAAGCTTTGAAAAATTGCAGAGAATTGAAATTGGTCTGTAGTTATTTACCAATCCTGGATCACCTTTTTTTAAAACAGGACAAATCTTGGAAGTTTTCCAAAGGTCAGGAAAAACTTTTGTTTTAAGAATTAAGTTAAAAATATGGACTAATGGATCAACTAGTGCCCCAATGGAGTCCTTCACTATAAAACTTGGCACCCCGTCCGTACCCGATGTCATTTTATTTTTTAGCTTTTTGATAGCATTTATAACGTTAGTTGGAGAAATCTCATAAATGTCAAAGTTAGCAACATTGGAAACAACAGTATTTGTTTCGATAAGAGGAGATGGGTCCGCGTAAACACTATGAAAGTACGCAGCGAAGGCATTGACAATATCCAATGGATTACTATATTATGTGCTAACAGAATCCTTAACTAATCCAGGGATTCTTGAGTGGTTCTTTTTATTATTGATGAAAGCCCAAACATTTTTTGGATCTGCAGTTATGTTTTGCACTGTATTAGAAACGTAAAGATTGTAGTCACGTTGGATTAAGTGTTTTACAAAACGTCGGTGGCAATTATAATTATTCCGATGAAACTTCGAATGAGTTTTTTTGAATTTCTTAAAAGCATTTTCCTTAGTAAATATACAATTTATAAGCTCGGATGAGTAATAACTTGGAAACCTACGACGTCGTTTTACTTTTAAAGGGACCGCACCCTCAAATATACTATTCAGTAAAGTATATAGCTCATCACAAGCAAGATTGACATCCTCCATATTTATTACTGAAGTCCAATCAGCCCGTAGTAAAAGGTCATACATCAATATAAAATTCGCTTTACGGAAATTATATTGTTTAGCTATGTTTTCATTGAGTCTAAAGTTCTCAGCATGAGCAGTATGCAGATCAAAACTAAATTCTAAACACGGGTGATATGGGTCTTCAATAACTAACGGATCCTCAGACCTAGAGGCAGTACAATGTAAATTAGCTAAGAGAAGATCCAACAGCCTGCTACTCGTATTAAGTACAGTATTGTATTGTCTAAGACTATATATATTATTAAAATTATTGAGTGCTATACATTTTGCTTCTTTACCATTATTTACATAATCAGGTACATTGAAATCACCCAACACAATTACATTCCTATTAAATATGTCGGGATATAGAGAGAATTGATCAAAAAAATTATCATAATCTAGGTAGGATAACTGAGGAGGAATATACACTGCAAAGATATGAACCACATGAAAATAAAACGTAATTTTACGGCCAACAATATCAATGAGAGGTGAAACGTTACGACGAAGGATTGACAAGTCTACACTTTCACACATAAACCTCTTGCTTACCGCTATCAAGACACCGCCACCACGACTTTTATTGGTCATTTCAAAATTTCGATCCGAACGGTATGCACTAAACGTATCTGGAAGAAGTTCCGCGTCAAAAACACTAGGGTTCAACCATGTCTCAGCAACAACAATCGCATCATAGTTTGAAGCTTCTAAGGAGCGTAAAAATATCTCTGTTTTTCTGTTTAAGCCCCTGACATTTTGATAACAGCAGTAGAAAGAGGTTGGTCCGAGGGGTGATTCACTTCTCGCAATACTGTCACAAAATCACTCGCAATCGCCGAAATCACTATCGCAATCATTCGCAATCAACGCAATCGCTTCGCAATCATCGCAATCGCTTCGCAATCCCCCGAAATCTATTCGCAATCCCCCGAAATCGATTCGCAATCCACGCAATCCTTCGCAATCCTATCGCAATCGCTCATAATCCACAAAAGTTTTCGGTAAAATAGATGATATTAAGTACCAAATGAGCGGCTACGTGCTAACTGGGTATAGTATTTGTCATAAAAACGTATAAAAAATCGTTAGGCATTTTTCTCGGTATTTTTATGGTACGCGTTTGTTGCCAACAATAATTGAATTGATTGTCGTCAATAATACAGGGTGTTATTTAAGTACGTAGCTAAACTTCAGGAGGTAACTCGTCGAGTGATTTTAAGATAAACAATATGATACAGGGTGTCAAACTTAAAAAAAAATCGTTTTTTTGGAAAAATCTTAGTTCTTTTGGTCGATTTTGTTAAAATTCGGCAGTAGTATTTACTGTAATAAAGAGCTAATTTAGCCATAATTAGATTAATTATTTTTAAGTCCAGTGGTGTCCCGGAAGTCAATCTTCTCTAGATTTTTGATAAAAAAATGTAAGCCACTCACTTTTTTAAAATTCTATATTTTTGCCAAATTTAGCAACTAAAAATACAACTTTCCTATCCCTTGTGTTATCTTTGTATCTTGCTTTGTTTTTGAGAAAAAAAAATAAAATCACTTTTTGTGATATAGTCTAGGGACATGTAATAGTGGTTTTTATTTTTTTCCCTAAAGAGTAAGCAAGGCACGAAAATAAATCAAGGGAGAAAAAACTTGTATTTTTAATTCCTTAATCCGAAATAAATACCAAAATTAGAAAAAAGTCAGCGGCGTACACTACCGGCGTTTTTTTCTTAAACTTGACCACCCTGTATTTTGGAAACAATGCATTTCCGGACCTCTGTTTATATAAAATTTTCGTTCTAAAATCACTCAAAGATTGAAGTTTGGCCACGTACTTAACTAACACCCTGTATAATACCGGTTCGTATACAGACTATCCCTTATACACTGCTAGCTATCTGACATGAACTATACTGAACTGACGTTGGAGTGGGGAATTTAAACAGGGTGAAATAAATTTGCTTCTCACCATTAGGATCTCGGCAACCGTAAGAGATACGAAGTCTGTTAAATGGGGGCAAAGTTGCGCAATATAGGGGTCACCGATATGCCGTTGAGAGATTTAGAAAATTCCGACTACCGGAGATATTCGTAATAAACCGAAAATCAGCTATTTTATTTTTATTTTTCCTGACTTTATTTGAAGATATAATATAACATGAATTTAACATTATTATTGCCACTTTTTTCCCTTTATAAGATGGCAGTATCAAATTTTAAATCTGACGTTTCGTGTCCGGGCCCCCATCAGCAACTTCATTTCTTTAAATACGGACCTGGATTTTCTATTTAATTTTTTAAAAGCCTTTGGTCTCCCAAAACCAACGATGTATCACACTTATCAATAAATCAACAAATCTAGATTTTTTCCATAAGAAATAATGTGTTAGACATAGGGCAATTTTTTCTGACTCGATTTCACTTATGAGAATATTTGTTACCGCTATTGGACAAGTGTGATACATCGTTGGTTTTGGAAAACCAAAGGCTTCTAAAAAATGAAATAAAAAATACAGGTCCGTATTTAAAAAGATGATGGTGGGGGCCCGGACAAGAAACGCCAGAGTTCAAATATGAAATTGCCGTCTTGTAAAGGAGAAAAAATGGCAATAATAATGTTAAATTCATATTATATTATCTCTTTAAATAAAGTCAGGAAAAAATAAAAATAAAATAGCTGATTTTCGGTTTATTACGAATATCTTCGGAGGTAGTCGGAATTTTATAAATTTCTCAACGGCATATCAATGACTCTTAAATTGCGCAACTTTGTCCCCATTTAACAGACTTCGTGTCTCTTATGGTTTCCAAGATCCTAATGGTGAGAAAGAATTTGTTTCACCCTGTATTGCTGAAAAAATAAATTTGACGTTCCATTTAAAATTTCACATTTGGCTATGGTAGAAAAAAATCTGAAAGAGTCGCAACACTGCCGATAACATCTTGAAACCAGGGACTTTTTTGGTTCCAAATAAAACAGCGGTTTCCAAACTTATGCCCCACTCTGTACGTGTTCCACTGCTACATAAATATATCTGACCTATATTTAGTAAGATATTAATTTTTTACTCCCACTCGACTTTCCACTGACACACCCCTGTATGAGAAATTACAGTACCATCAGGTTTAAATTTTTAATTAAAAGATATTGTTGCGAGAAAAACCTACATATCGATTTTCATAAAATTTGAAATACATAATTTAAACTCGGTTTTAAAGATCATAGATAAAAACTATAATATGGCCTCCAAAATTGTTTTTATATGTACCGAACCGAGGTATGAACATAGAAGCGCAAATGCGCAAAAATAGTTTTTATTTAATATCTCTAAAACTATGAATATTAATCCGAGTATAAATCTCTGTATGAATTCAAGATATAGGGGTGCAAACGGTAAACGAGGAAGACAGACAAGATATTGACAATGAAAAGAATGTATTTGATGATTTAGAAGGTATTACTGAGTTAAATATTAAGGAGCAAAATAAAACAAAAGGAAGATCGTTTTTTCTAGTTGTTAAAGTCAATAACAAAGAAATGCTAGTGAAGAAATCTACTCGTTTATTGGCTCTTTTCTAACAAGCTAGGAACACTTTCAAGCGACTGTCTTCTTCGGTGTAAGAGAATGGGGGGGGGGGGGGGGGGGTTGAAAAAAAAAAACAAAAATAAGAAGTGAAAGGAAGGTAAAATATCAACAAAGGCTTTATTGATATACGTTTGGAAAATTATTATGCAGTATGTTATTTACGGACATGGTACATTGGTAGAGTTGTAGAGGAAATTGATAAGAGTTCCAACAAAATTAAATTCCTTAAGTCGTCCCTCGACACCTACATTTGGCCAAAAGAGAAAAATGAAGACTCAAATAGTGGAAAATAAGTTCACATTTTACGAGCCAATATCACTATTGGGAAATGAACCTTTTTATCAAAAACGGCATCAAAAATTAGAAATCGAACAGAAATTTAAGGCTGCAAAAAAATTGCTTCAAGATTATTTGTAATTAAATGCGCAAGTTCCTATTTCTGATTTCGGCTGTGTTTTCTGACCTGCTATTTTTGAACTAGACCATTTTAAAGTTAATTTATTGAGGTCAATTTTGGATAATGGGGTCATACTTACCTATGTTTTTAAGTATTTTTTTTTGTATTTTTGGATATTTATTTTTTATTTATTTGCACCTGTTTTGCTTGAAAGCACAATCTAATCGAAATAAGCTATGGCTTTCCCTGTTTACCTTATAATGAATTTCAAACAAACAACTGAGCATCACAAAGCAATGAAATGGGACACCCTGTAAACCGGGGGACCACTAGATTCCTAACCAGGTGTTTTATTCGTTATACAAAAAGATATCAATACGAAATTTGGAGAGCTTACTGGAATGACCATAAAGAAAAGAATAGGCAATAATTAATGGGTTACTTTCGGCAGCTCTGCTTTCGGTCCAACCGGAAGTAATACTTTGTTATTTTAAATAAAACACCCCCCATATTTTTGCGGTATTTTAACCATTAAACTACTAAAACTTTCACTTTCGGTTTACCTGTAGGCAATCCGGAAGTGTTTTTAAATTTGACACTTAAGCAGCATTCACTTAAATAATTTTAGTAGAACGTCCTGTATCAGAAACTATAATAGGTATAGGCAGGGTTACATGACTTAGATTTTGATGAATAGGTAATCGAAAATAGCAAAAATATACAGGGTGTTCCATTTACTCCGGTATGACCAGAAGTGATTAATTACTGTTTTTACGCCTACCTTTTTCCTTATAGCCTTTCCTGTAAGCTCCCTAAATCTCAAAATATATTTTGGTTAGTGGCCAGTGATCTTGTGGTCACCCGGTATACCTATATAATTCATATAACATTCAAGGGATTTCCAAAAGACCACAAATAAGCTATTTCATTTTGATCTTACCTAAACTTATCCTGTTCACAAAGTTGTCATAAACATGCATGCATTGCCAGAACCATGTCTCTGTGCTCATTGGTTTGTTTCATAATTAACAAATGATAATGGATAAACTACCCTAGAACGTTTGTATTTCTTTTTTAATTGGGGTCCAAAATTTGAACCTGGTTGATAATGTAATAAATCATTATTTGATCTCTATTGTTGATTTTTGTTTAATCAAAGTCCATGTTTTAACACTTCTAATAATTAGTAGGAATTATTCCTATATTTTCATATTGAAGAATATTTCTAGTTTCCATAACAAACCTACCTATAGCTCCCTAAACCCGGACGTAAAACTAAGTATTTTACAAGACACTTTAAAAGAACACGCAAACGAATTCGCAATCTTTAGAAATCCCTCGCAATCCTTGGAAGTCTTTCGCAATCCTTGGGAGTCTTTCGAAATCCTTGGGAGTTTTTCGCAATCCTTGGAATTCTCTCGCAATATTATTCAAAAACCCGCAATCTGTCGCAATCTTTCGAAATCCCTCGCAATCTTTCGAAATCCCTCGCAATCCCATACTTTTCGCAATCTTGTCACAAATTTTACCCTAGTGACTACCCCCTCGGGTTGGTCCTACACTTGGCGGAACCAAGGCTACATCACGTTTTTTTTAGCTATAGTTGCAGATCCATTTACATATTTAATAAATATGTTTGTTTCACCTGCCCCTTTACGGCGTTCCAATTCATTCCTAAGACGATACAGCTCTTCCCTTTGTTTAAGTGTTAGATCCGGTTCGATATACATGCCCTTTGCTTTACAGAATTTAGCTTTATTCTTTAGAACGAAGTGAACATCCTGACAGCTATTCAATACCACTTTTATGGCTTTACGACCATTTTTATTTGCTTTGCCCACTAGAGAAACCCTAGCAGTACTCATCGGTCGACCGCATATTTCTGTCAATATCTCTCCAACTTGTGTCTCACATGTTTGAGTATTATCAAGAGCGCAATTATAAACAAAATCATTGCTCGCTCGATTCTGCTTGTCAATTATTTCAGTAAGCAAGCTGTCATTGGGAGAAAGAGACTGATCAGCAGAGTTAGACACATCAAGCCTAGTTTTTGCGGCTGGAGAGCTTACAAAGGATTCTAACTTACTCTCAAGGTCATCCAGACGCTTCATTAATAAAGGCAATCATTTAAGGCTACCCTCACAAGGGCTGCAAAAGACCTTCAGACTTCTTTTGTTTTTTAACTCTACAACTTTAAGTTCCGAAGCAGTCAGTTCAGTGCAGTCATAATGAAATCTATCCTTGCATCCATCGAATATAACATGCTTCATGGAACTATCAATGGCATCAGTACATTCTTTATTACCACAGCTAAACGCCATTACACCAAAATTAATTGTTGTAACTTAGCTGTCCATGCAGACGATGCCCTCCCACGATGTATATCCCAAAAAAACGCCTCGTTTAAGTAACCAATAACAACGTGAGCCTAGGGTTCAGTATATATGCATATGCTTTCCCCAAGATCAAGCATTCATTTGTATGCACATATGATATTTTCACTACTTCAGCACTTTAAACTAATTTATTCCATGATAAAACCACTAAAACACAGTATAATATTGGGAGCAATTACAATACGATGTTCACGGGCAGAGACAACCTGCACCCCTCTCTTTTTCAAAGAGAATGTCATAATTTTGCATTTGTCAATATTAAGGGGAAGCATGGTATCTACACATCATTGATTCAGGTTGCCAAGGTCCTTTTGGAGCATCAAACAGTTGTCGGGAGAGTTAATAGAAAAGTTTAAGGTCGTCAGCGAAATGAAAGTCAAAGTCAAAATATGCTTTATTGTTGTGAACAAAATAATTGTTATAAACAAAGCCTACCTAAAAGTAATAATACCTAAAACAAATAAAATAAAACCTATACTAATTATTACATAAATATATCAACAGAAAAGACAAAGAAGACATACTATAGAGTCACCGTCATTGTTCAAAAGAGAAAGAAACATACACAATCCTTTTTACATAATATTAAAACATCGCTGAAATATATTGCTATAAAATCAGAGAGTGTATAGTAGGCTCGGTCAACCAAGAACCCCCTCAAAAGATGTTTAAACACTTTATTTATTTATTTATTCATCAACGTATCAACATTTTCAAGTAGTTAGTTAGTTAGTTGTAGAGGGTTGGCACTGCTGCTAGGGCAATTTGCCAGTACGCCACTGAGAATCTCCAGTAATGCGAGCATTGCTCCTGGAGGTTCCTACTTCTCTTCCACTTCTCTTGTTTCTTGCTGATACTAAAGGTTAACTTTTAGATTAATGATGGTTTATTATGCAGATTATCAATGTTATATAACTAGAGGTTAATATTGGTGACAGTTAGTGTGCTATGGTGTGGAGTTGATTTTGTTAATAAACATAAAATCGGATAGGTAGACGTCACATAGGCTTCACTTCGGATATGTGTAGGATTTGGTGTGTAGTTCAGTTAGATCTGTAAAGAAAAAAATTACAGTTTGATTTTATTATATTGGAAGAACTTCAGTAATAATTTGATGACATTTGGTTTAAGGTCTGATAAAATTGTTTGGATATCGATAGGGGGAATCATGCCAAGCTTTATAAATTCCAGATAAGGATCGAAGTTTGGGATCTTAGATATTGGGCATTCAAAAATGAGGTGATTTAAATTTTCGCGCATACCACATTCACAATTAGGGGTATCCCTCACGCCAATTT
>JAEQML010070834.1:0-16512 GCA_016904865.1 Pissodes strobi | reverse complement strand
AGAGAGAGAGAGAGAGATAGAGTGAGATAGAGAGAGAGAGAGAGAGATTGAGAGAGAGATAGAGATAGAGAGATAGAGATAGAAATAGAGAGATAGAGAGATAGAGATAGAGATA
The DNA here is from genome assembly GCA_016904865.1 of Pissodes strobi. Taxonomy (NCBI): domain Eukaryota; kingdom Metazoa; phylum Arthropoda; class Insecta; order Coleoptera; family Curculionidae; genus Pissodes; species Pissodes strobi. The sequence continues at coordinate 16,397 of JAEQML010070834.1, read as the reverse complement.
GAGATAGGGAGAGAGAGATAGAGATAGAGATAGAGATAGAGATAGAGAAAGAACCTTTAGTCAGAAACGGTTTTGATATCAATTTCTTTTCGCCTTGCCCTCAAAATATTATACCTATTAAGAAGAAATAAATAAATAATAGAATTGTAAAAAGTTCGCAAATATCCATGTAATCATTGTCTTTTTCATTGCTTCCATTTAAATATATGTATTTTAGTATTTATTTAAATTTATTTACCTAATGTCTATTTGTGTTTTTCAATTAACCATATTTTTTCTTTGTTTTATTTTTCGACCTGTGAAATTACTACACCATATGTATACTCTCCTTGTATAATTAATTCGTTTTTTATTAATGAATACAAACAACAATCACTAATTATCAGAATAGCACCCGAGTTTAACCAATAACCAACAACCTGATAATACAGTACTGTAATTCGAAAATAAAATATGCTTAGAACAGTGCTGGATTCTCTCTCCGGTGGGAGAGCGACAGCGCGACTTTTATCTTTTTCTGTTCCGGGACAATACTTCAAAGGTGCCGGCCGATAGATTTCCAGCTGATTGTTGTACTAAGCTGTGATGTTGCCATGAAAATAAGAGTAAAAATGAAAAAATCAAAATAAATCCCAAAGTATTAAGAATATGTATAGGACATACTTAATAAAAGTTGAAGGGTTTTATAAAATCTATCAGAAAGAACAATAATATATAGGGTGTGTCATTTAAAAAAAAACAAGATTTTTCAATTTACAATGGTTGATACGAATTTGTCTATTTTGAACACCCTGTAACATATAACTCGAATCTTATTATATGTATCTTTTGGGTCATCCCTAGACAACATTCATGCCAAATATGAATGTTCTACTTTCAAAAACAATGGCGCTATTGTCAAGTTTTTACACTGTAGAAAAGTAGATTTTTTTTTTGGAAAAATTGGAATATTGAGAAAACTAATAGGTTTAGGTATATACAATTATTAATAAAAATTTTATAGAATCTTATGCAGAATTCAAAAATAAAATAATAAATAGTATGTTCTATTTAAAAAAATATATATGTTGCCACACCCTGTGGGTTTAAAATTTTTAAATGGTGCATCTCGACATTCCCTACAACTTTCGTATTCAGCATTTTTCTGTAGTTCCCAAAACCAATGTGATAATGGACTTTACTCTATTCTTGATTCACCCTTTTATTTTTTTTCTGGAAATCACACCAAATTTAATCTGATAAATGTTAAGTAAGTAATAAATATTATTACTTATTTCAACTATTAGCATTTAAAAAAAATTAAAGTATTGCTAAACTAATAAAAAAAATCTACTCCTGTACTTTGATTATTTTATTAGACATTTACTACTGTACTTTAATATTTTTCATAACAATACGAGTTTATAACCAATCAAAATACAACATCACAACATTATTCGGTCAATATCAATTTTCAATTTCAATACTTAATTAATTTCTCCTTGGTAAATTTTGAAAGCTGAAGTACTTATTTTTCATTATTATTCCTTTTCGTCGAAAAAATAGTGTATAACCCTCAAAGTGTTTATAGTTTTCACAGGTTAAAAATGCGTGCTCCAGACATAATGCATCACACTATACTTTTGTCCTTGTTCTTTGGACAATGAAAGTAGGTTCATGGCGTTCTACTGTCCAAGTTTGATATTACAGCTACGAGGGTTAGATCAAACTCCTTTTTGAGTTTTTACTCTTAAAGTATTATTTTCTCATCAATATCACTTCCTTGTTATTTGTTTTTTGACCTCATTTAGATATTAGTTGTTGCGGTATTAAGGTGTTAAGTATAGGCTTCTGTGTATGAGGTCAACGAATCATTCCTATCTAGACTCAAAACATTTTTCATGCACTTTATTAATAAAAAAAAAATGTGATTTACGCAAAACGTTATTTTTTGGGTATATAAGACCGGTACGACACGATAGAATATGAAATGAAATGAACCAACCTAGTTAATATGTGCTGTAGATCCTTGGTTATAAGATGCCCTAGATTGATTAACTTCATTCCGTCCTGATTTAATTGGGCTCTGCAATGAGTTCGCACCTTAATTATTGCCACTCTTAAGAGGTGCTAATAAGGTCTAAAAAGGGCTCCGAGTCCGTGCAAACTGCTCGAGCCGAGTAAGGCAAATTAATCTTCCCCGCTACTCCGATGACATCCGGCACACATACTAGCTTTACCCTCTTGCTTTGTGTCCTTCGTTTCATGCATTCCCGCACAACTAGATCAATTTAGGATTAGTTTTGGGTGCAATTTCGCCATCCGATTAGAAGACTACTTCCTCTTCATTTGTCTGTCTGACCTCGTTAATTACTGCAACCATCAAGGTTGCCTACACCTCTGCTTGAAATACTGTTGCGTTCTTTTCCGGGAAAGCTTGCTGAATGCTGCGGGTCTCCAAGGTGACTTCCGCTCCAGAAGACTGTCGTTCCACGAGTCGTGAGTCATCATATAGCACTTGTTTCCTCCAACCTGAACCTATCCTCAGATAGTGATAGTGCGAAACTATAAGAGGTTGTGCGTATCTCCCCAACTATCTGATTTCTTCCTTTTTAAACACCATTGCCCCACAGTCACAAGAAGGAGTCTTTACAGTGAGGACATAGAGTTGATTTAGTTTGGATTAGTCATATACAGGGTGTTTTTTAATTGAGTGCCGATACTTAAGGTTGTGAATCCTTGGGTGATCTTAAGAAGAAAAGTTAATATTAACATATGTCCTAAAGCTCTTCATTTTTGAGCTACAGTATGTTAAAATTTAAAAAATATATCTAACTTTTTTATCATATTTATTATATACTAGCTGACCCGGCGAACTTCGTACCGCCTAAGAGCTAATGAATGTCGTGTTAACTTTTAGCTAAACTTAATTTATTATTTTATTAACGTAAAAAAATCATTACAAAACATTTATTGTGTTCAGTGGTTAATTAGGATAATATATTTAAAGAAAACAAAAATTCAATAAATGCTCAAAAATCACGTATTTCAATGGCGTGTCAGCAAGACATTTGCTTTATTGCAGCTATGTATATTACTGCATGGGTTGACTCGTGTTGATTCTCTTTACTGAAGCACATTGTGATATACGACATTTTTCGTTTTATTATCATGCGCATTTATTATTAGTTTATTAGGATAATATATTTAAAGTAAATAAAGATTCAAGAAAAGTACAAAAATTAAGTATTCCAATGGCATGTCAGTAAGACATTTGCTTTATTGCAGCTATGTATATTGCTGCATTGGTTGACTCGGATTGATTCTCTTCACTGAAGCACATTGTGATATACGTCATTTTTCGTTTTATTCTCAAGAACAAATAAAGCGGATGGTTTGCCGACACGTGAACATGCCACGTAAAATTGACCATGAGAAAAACATGCATTTTCTACATTCAGAACACAAACACGCAAGGCTTGGCCTTGTGATTTGTTAATAGTCATGGCGAATGCAAGACAAACCGAAAATTGAATTCGTTTAAACTCAAAGGGCATATCGGTTGGGATCATCGGAATCCTCGGAATGAGAACTTGCTCATCTTTGAATTTGCCTTTGAGTATCGTCGCTTGAATCACATTGATCATCAGTTTTCTTATTACTAAACGCGTTCCATTGCATAGTTTTGGTTGGTTTAGATTTTGAAGCTTGATGACTACCGAGCCAACCTTCAGTTGGAAGTTGTGCGGTGGTAAGCCAGGCACATCTAAGGGGTTAAAAAATTCAGTTAGATAGTTGGTGGCTTCGTCTTCGTTTGTTACACAGTCAATATATTTGAATGAATGCAGAGTACCAACGATTTGATTTTGAATTACGAAGTTTATGTCATTCACATCTTTGTTCTTAGCCGGCAAACTTGCTCGCTCACTCAACCATTTGTTATTTTTGAGGTTAGCAATGATATTCGGAAATACTTTGTTGATGAGATCGTCCTTCGATGAGACGAAATTACAAAAATTCCGAGGAAATGAAATCAATCCGCTCGATTCGTCGACAGGAACACGACCATTACCGATAGTCAGCAATTGCTTTGAGAAATCTTCAGCAGATGGATCGTTCAGCAATGCAACTCTGATGTTTTTCGCCAGCTGAAGTTTCTTCGAATAGCGCCACAGATTTGATGATTTGAGGCAAGCGTTTATTTCATCGGCAGCAGCCGATCTTGGAATGACTGGCAGTGTTTGGCGGAAATCGCCAGACAATAAAATCATTGCTCCTCCAAAACATCTCGAGTCATTGCGCAGATCTTTCAATGTTTAGTCAAGTGCTTCCAGTGCGCCATTGTGTATTCATCATCTGATGGATTTTAGATGCTACTAAAACTTTGCCATTGCGGAGTGTTTCGCAATGTTACATGTCGGTTGTTCATTAGTTTGAAGGTTTAACGGTAATATTACGGCTGAATGAGATGTACGGCATCCTTCTTACAATGTGGTCGCTATTCCAGAAGAAGCAAATGCTACCGCAATGTCAGATCTTGCACGAACAGTGGACAAAATCAATGGTATGAGAGATGTCTTCCCAGTTCCACAGGGGGCATCCAGAAAAAATAAGCCACCATTTCCATCATCAATTGCCTTCATTAATGTATTAAAGACTTCCTTTTGTTGGGGGTTCAACAGCGGTACATTCGTTTGAACTGACTGGTACAATTCATGTCGTTCACGTTCCATTTCTCCAATAAATGCGTCGTTCATTCCACGATCTGGTGCTGGCATTCCTAACCTGACTAACAAACTGCCGCACATGAGGTAACATATGCCTTCGATCAAGAGCAAAGCCTGGTTATGCATCTCCTGATTCACCTCAAGATCGGGACTTCTTGAACTGACATGAATTCGATGTAAAATGTCTTCTGACATGTTATCCTTGTATTTGTCCTACAGGCCACGTGGATTCGATGGGAAGCATGTCGAAATGATGATTGCAAATAATGTGCGTATCTGACTTGAAGTTGCAGAGAGAGTTGCTTCAGCGATTGTCATGTCCCATTGAGCATCGTTTTCAAGCAAATTTAGCTCTTGACATGCAGCGCGAACTGTTGGGCACACTATACCATTAACAGTTTGTAATGATTGAAATGATGTTGGCCCATGAAGATTCACCAGGCACAACCGCAAATAGAAGCATTCATCATTCTTCGGATGAACTGTGTAAATACGACCAAGAGCGTCAGTAGAACACACATCCGGATGACCCGGAACCGCATCGCATTGCTTCCGACGTTGAAATTTCTTCGATGAAGCGTTTCAAGTGTAATAACGTGGCATCTCCGAGTAAAGGAACGTTCCTGCAAACGGATTGCTTTGGCAAATCTCAAAGAAACTGGTCAATGTTGTCACTGGCGGAGTTTCAGCACGTTGAGCAACATTTGACGCGGTGAAATCTACTCGTTGTCCATTCTCCAGATGCACCGTCAAATGTACAATAGTGGGATGACGTTCGTGAATAGGGAATACCAATCGATTTGACAGTTGTTGTCATTTATTCTCTATAATTTTTTTATATTTCTATTCGACTACTTTCTATGTATCTCAATATCTTTCTATATTTGAATATGCTACTTTCCCACTATTTTCCGTTGAATTTCTATCCTATAATGTGTAGTATGTCACTGATTTGCAGTGGACATCAAATATTACTAAAAAACTATAATCGTGCATGACATGAGTTGTCAATTGCGGAAGATGACGGAGTTCCAAGCCTAATTTATAACTAATTTTGTGCATAATTTTTTATCCGAGAATTTTCCGATATTTTAATAGTTATTCTGCTATTCGGGGCGGAGACAAATCCAACAAACCAAAGATCATAAAAATCGGTTCAGCCGATCTTGAGTTATAAGTGGTGTAACTAACCCGACTTTGTTTTATGTATATAGATATCACTCTTAGATATTTTTATGAAATTTTGTACTCACCTTTTAATCATTAAGAGCATTTTTTGAGTTAAAAGATTTTTTAAATTTTTTACCAGTGACGTCCGTACGGGGTTTGAGCTGAATATTTTAAAAGAAAAAAATGGACGCGCCACTGATTTTTCTGAAAACCAAACATATTTTTAAAATCCTCATTTATTTTGGAGCAAATTTGGTCCATAGACGTACTATCGTACGATGCACCGTTTTCGCGTAAAAAAATAAAAACAAAAAAAAGACATTTTTTGCTTTCGATATTTTGTTGAAGTTTGGTAGGCACCCACCATGAGTGGAAATACTTGTTTTTTGGGACAACAATTTATTTTCTACTTTCACCAGTGACGTTCAAGTAGGCATGATATTGAATGTTTGAATAGAAAAAACGGTAAGCATATTAAATGCACTCTTAAAGCAAATGAAATAAAAATTAGTAGGCTGGGTAAAGCTTCATAAATTTTGACAATAGGGCTGTCATTGATTTTTCATGATTAAATAGTAATTATTAGAGTAAGACATAAAATCTGATAAAAAATGATAAATTTTACAAACAGTGAATTAACTGACCTGCATTTTACTTTGGGCTTGCAGACGGAAATGCATACGAAGCCAGGTGGATATACCAAGAGCGGTATCTAAATCGCGTACTACCCGATCCAAAAATATTTTTTAGGATTCATAGACGTCTTCACGAGACCGGAACTTTAAAAGTAGACCACAGTGCTAAAGGAGTTCATCAAACCGTAAGAACAGCGGAACCTGAAGAAGGAATTTTACACGAAATTGAGGAGAATCCCGAAACTAGCACGAGGAAAATCGCGGTAACATTTAATGTTTCACATTTTCTTGTTTCGAAAATTCTCATCGAAAATGTATTATACCCATATCACATTCAAAGAGTCCCCGTTGCGCATTAATTTCTGTGTGTGGTTTCTTCAAAACATGCTGGAAAATCCGATATTTGACAGGCACATTCTTTTTACCGATGAAGCCAATTTTTCTCGAAATTCAATAAGAAATTTCCATAATAACCATTTATGGGCGGATGAAAACCCTTATGCAATTGTGGAATCAAATCATCAAGAACAGTTCTCATTAAATGTTTGGTCTTGCATTATTGATGATTATTTGATAGGCCCATTTTTTCTCCCAAGAAGACTTGATGGGCATATCATATTTACACTTTCTTGAAGAAGATCTGCCGCCAATGCTTGAAGACCATCCAATCTTATTAAGAAACCAGATGTGGATAATGCACATTTTAGCTTACGAGTGCGTGAAGTTTTAAATCACACCTATCGCAATCGGTGGATAGTACGCGGAGGAACGCAGTCATGGCCGCCTAGATCTCCCGGCCTTAATAGTTTAGACTATTTTTTCTGGGGGCATCTGAAAAGCTTAGTGTATGCAGTGCCGATTCAAACTGAAGAAGAGTTACGAAATCGTATAATAGTTATGCTGCCAAACCATAAGAAACACCCCAGGAATCTTAGAAAATATGCGTCAGTCTATGCGAAGAAGAGTAGATGCTTGCATACGTGTGGTTGGAGGACACTTCCAACAACTACTGTAACTAATGTGGGTTCTTTATTTTGTTTTTCTTCTCTCATCATTTCGCTTTAGATTTAAGATTTTGAATTTATCGTTTTACTAAATGAATCGCCAGTTATAAAATAAAATTATAATTTTTTTTTTTTGGTTTTTAGTTTTGTTACGCGAAAACGGTGCATCGTACGAAAGTAAGTCTATGGACCAAATTTGCTCCAAAATAGATGAGGATTTTAAAAATAAGTTTGGTACAAAAACCAAATCAGTGGCGTACCACTTTTTTTTTAAATATTCAGTTCAAACCCCCGTACGGACGTCACTGGTAAAAATTTTAAAATATCTTTTAAGTCAAAAAATGCTTCTTAATGATTAAAAAGTGTGTACAAAATTTCACAAAAATATCTAAGAGGGATATAATAATTATGATAAAAAAGATATATTTTTTTCAAATTTTAACATCCTGTAGCTCAGAAATGAAGAGCTTTAGGACATATGTTAATATTAACTTTTGTTGTTAAAATCACCCAAGGATTCACAACCTTAAGTATCGGCACTCAATTAAAAAACACCCTGTATATGATTCATGAATCTCTACATTGTGAATGAAAAATACCAGCGGTTATATTCAAAATGGCGGCCTGGCGTCATTTTGTATTATTTTAAATGCAGTGAAGGTCGAGTGATTCCTCATTTTGAAGAACTTCCTACACTTAATTTAATACCAAGGTTGCAAAAGATTACATTGAACCGTTTTCAAAATAAAGCTTAATCCACGCTACACCTTTTTCTACTAGATTTAACAATTATTATTAATATGACTAATTAGTTGATTCCTAACATTAAATTGTCTAAAATTCTTATAGCTCTCAAAAAATTAAATGTAAAATATCTCGTACTCTGCAAGAAAAGTCCGTTCCAAGATATGGGAGGCCCAAATTGCCAGACGAAGTGCAAATTCAGGCTATTGCATTGGTGAAATGGTTATGGATCCTTAACAATCCACCAAGACTGTGGCTTAAAGTCTGATGTTTCACGCTCATTCATTAAACACATTTTAAAGAAGGACACATGCTATAAATTTCAAATGGTACGTGAGTTAGTTACGGATGATTCATAGAGGAGACTTGATTTTTGCGAAATGATGTCGGACAGATTAACAGCAAATTCTAATTATTCAAAACATATTTGCTTTAGCGACGAAAGCACATTTATCGGAATGCGAGGGTCAATACGCAAAATTATAAGTATTAGAGCCATGTAAACCTCCCTCAAAAAAACAAATTTTGGGCAGGCATTTTAGGAGACCATATTATATGAATGACCTTATTTATCTTAATCTGCTGCAAAGTATAATCAATCCACTTATTGCTAAAGTTGCCTAAAATCCTCGTGAATTCAAAATTGATATTATCTTCCGGCAGGACGAAGCACACCCTCATTTTTTTCTTGGATGTCAGAATTTACCTGAATACTGTATATCCAGAATGATGGATGTGTCCTGGAGATCCCACACACGCTTTCACCATCGTTTAAAATAGCGTTTATGCCAGGTTTGTTTCAATATAACTTTTAGCATTTTGCTGTACATTTGACAAAATATTTCATGAAACAATAATTACTAATGCTTGTATGTGTATTGTTTACGTCATATTAACAACATATTTACACAATGAATCATTCATAATAGTAATTGTTATAATTAATTCGTTAAATCAATTTAACGATCTGGAAAAAGATGTAGCACGAATCTATCTTTAATAAAACAAAACCTCTGTGACGTATCGCTTTCATTGTATATCGAAACAAGTTTTAATAGTTAATACAGTTTTTTTTCTGGACAAAATGGTGAACTATGGATCCAGCCGAGGGGGGACCATTTTATTATTTGCCATAATGTGTTCTCGAAAAATCAAATTATCCATTGGGACGAAATAATTTCTGTTTGTGATGACCTCTACCGCCCGGTAGGTGAAGTGTTAAGAGTGATTTGCAGTTGCCTTCTCACGGAAATTCAAAATCGATATTGGCTTGGCATTTTAAGATCATTTACAGTCTTACGCCACTATGCTAGTTGCTTCTGATTGGTGAATTAACGTCACAACGTTTGTTTCTTTTTGTAAATTTGGTTTAGTTTCAGTTAGTTGTATATAGGTGCGCCTCGGAGCGAGCGAAAGGCCATGCGATAAAACAGTACTCTAAGGAGCGTTTTAAGATCCTTTACACAAATAGAGCACTATGTAAAACTCGACCTCTCCTATTGGTCGATAAATCTCGTATTGCAATATGTCTTCCTGATGCAATCAATTTGTGGCAAGAGCTCTCCTAGTCGAAAGGTTTAGATGGTTGGTTCCCACCTGGACGGCCGGGGTTCAATGCTTTTTTTTATTTTTCTAATTATGTTTCTAAACAGTTTTTTCTTGATTTTGGGTATGTCTTGGGTTAGGACCTGGTTAGTTTCCTTTCCTTGAGCCCCGGTAACGAGCGAAGCGAGCGAAGGGCCATGCGGATCGACCAATAGGAGAGGTCGATTTTTACATAGTGCTCTATTTGTGTAAATCTATTTTGTAATATAGTAGTTTTTCATGTTGAAATTTCTAAAAAAAATAAAATTTTGTATTTGGGGTTTAAATCCTCTAAGGAGACGTTAACCCAGCAATCAGAAGCGGTTAATATAGGATAGTGGCGTAAGACTGTAAAGGATACTATTATGCAGTGCCTTGGTTCTCTTTGGTGCAGTTTTCTGTAGCGATATTTGACGCGTACCAAGTGTACCAATTCCAGAATGTGGATTGCTGTTTGGGGATTTTTTTTTGACAGTACGGAAACTGGGATTTACTTTTACACGTTTTTTTAATGAATTTCGGGCTCGAATGGTTATTTCCCTTTTGCTAGGTCGAGTAATTAAGGGGATTCATCAGCAGTATTTTTTTTGTTCCCGATTTTCTTCGTTAATATGCATAATAAAGAAAATTAGCCAAGTATAAAACTCGCTTAGAATTACTGAATCTAGGGCAGTACAGTGATAAAAAATTTAATTTCTTAATTTTAGCTTTTAATATATTAGGAGAAAAAAATAACAGAAAAAATAAGTCTGTACGACCCTAGTGGATCATAATCTAGACATATTGATAAAAGAAAAAAAATTTTCGATCAAATAGTTTGTCCATAATCCTGGAATAAAGATTTTGAGACAAAATCGCTGATTCGACACGCCCCCTTGTCGCTCAAACACATGAATTTATTTAGAATTATTTCTTCTGGTAAAAGCTGGCATCGGCGCGAGGCCATGTGGTGAGTGTCTGTTGTTTACAACCTGAGCCGGTCGGGCGATCGCTCGCTGGACGAAACCAGTTTTCAGAAATATAATATTTGGGATTATTATTTATTTTGTAGACTGTTCTAAATGATATTGTAGCCGCTTCACAAACTTTCCACAGATATAGGTGGCGCATTAGTGTAACAAAAACCCGTACAGAGATAAAAAAATGTTAAATACAAAAATTGTAAGATATGTTGTGGTAAATATTGTGAAAACATTTTCAATTATACAGGGTGCTCTATAAAATTCTGTCATTCGTTTTATGAGTTTTTTTAATGGAATGTATATTATTGCACATTTAGATTCTGCATGAAATTCTAGACACATTTCGTGAATAATGCCCTATATCTATCCCCAAGTTTTTCGAAATATTGACAGTTGAAAATCGGCCAACTACCATGTTTGACAGGCTGTACAGGGTTATCCAACGAGGACTAGACAAGGCGATTTATTTACTTTCCCTGTAATTTTATAAAAAAAACCGAAATAACCATCTTATGTAATTTTCTCCCTCGAATTCGGATATGTTCAGCAAAAACCAATTGAACTAAAGGTCACTTTGATATGTTTTTTAAATGGGATGCCATGTATATTATTGCATATTTGGATTGTGCGAAAAAGGCTAGACATATTTGAAATATTGACAGTTGAAAATCGACCAATTACCAAGCTTGACAGCTTGTAAAATCTAAACGGCTATAGATAGAACAAAACGGTTTGCACTTTCCTGTATTGGTTTTTCATAAGCTCTCGTATAACACTAACTTTTTATTTAACCAGAGGTTAAATTTATCCGGGATTTTTTAACATGTGGTTAAATCTAAAATTAGTGTCATACGATAGCTTATGAAAAACCATTATCGGAAAGTGCAAACCGTTTTGTTCTATCTTTAGCCCTTTAGATTTTACAAGCTGTCAAACTTGGTAAATGGTCGATTTTCAACTGTCAATATTTCAAAAACCGTTAGAGATAGGTATAGGACATTATTCATGAGATATGTCTAGGGTTTTTCGTACAATCCAAATATGCAATAATATACATGGCATCCCATTTAAAAATATATCAAAGTGACCCCTAGCACTTTTATTTGATGTTCAATTGCTTCTTGCTGAACATATCCGAATTCGCGGGAAAAAATTACATAAGATGGCTATTTCAGTTTTTTTTGTAAAAGTACAGGGAAAGTCAAAAATTATCTTGTCTAGTCCTCGTTGAATAATCCTGTACAATCTAAACGGGTAAAAATAGAGCAAAATGGTTTGCACCTTTCTATCTCGATTTTTCATAAGCTATCGTTTAACGCTAACTTTGTATTTATTTACCCAGAGGTTAAATTTACCTGTGGTTAAATAAAAAGTTATTGTCAAACAATAGCTTATGAAAAACCAAGATAGGAAAGTAAAAACCATTTTGCTCTATCCTTAGCCGTTTAGAGTTTACAGGCTGTCAAACTTGGTAAATGACCGATTTTCAACTGTCAATATTTTTGCTGACTTCTTTTGTCTCTTGATCTTCTAGCGATCAACATTTTGTGACAAATACTACTGTTTTTGGAATCAGGTCGCTTTTTTCCCCATATTGATACAAAAACAATAAAACAAAGCACTGATAGAACCAAAACACAATAAATCACAAGTTACAGAACGACCCGCACACTCGAGATTCAAAATTTGAATGATAAAACAAATATTACTGTAGGATTCAAAAAATACGAAGGATAAGATAAACAATCGACTCGCTTCTACCTAGTCTAGACGTAGGTATCGTCTTTACGAAGTCAATTGAAAAAGTTCGGACTCTTAATTTAATGTCGGCATAGTCTGTTCTCAGTTGCCGGCGAGCGCCTGCACAAAATAATTAGAAATTATTAAGAGCCCCAACTGTTTCAATTAACTTCGTAAAGACTATAACATAAAATATAAAAAGGTCTTCTAAACACTTTAGGCAGGTTATGAGCCTATATATTTGGAAAAAGGTATCTACATCAATAATTATTACCTATAGATAAATAATGACTATTTTCAAGGAATAATAATAATAAAGGGGAAAATACCTACATGGTGGTCCATTAGTGTGACTGTCCCGTATCTCCCTATTTACAGAGATAAAAAAATGTTAAATACAAAAATTGTAGGATATGTCGTGTCGCATATCGTGAAATATTTTCAATTATACAGGGTGCCTCATAAAAACCTGGCATTCGTTTATTGACTTTTTTTAATGGAATCCTGCATATTATTGCACATTTAGATTCTACATCAAATTCGAGACACATTTCATGAAAAATGTTCTACACCTATCTCCAACTGTTCTCGAAATATTGACAGTTGAAAATCGGCCATTGACCAAGATAGAGCAAAATGGTTTGCACTTTTCTATCTCGATTTTTCTTACTTTGTTTTATTGTTTTTGTATCAATATGGGGAAAAAAGCGACCTGATTCCAAAAACAGTAGTATTTGTCAAAAAATGTTGATCGCTAGAAGATCAAAAGAACAAAAGAAGTCAGCAAAACTAATGGCATCAACGTAAGTTTTGTTTTAACAGACTACTAAATACAACAACTTTTGATTTTGTTTTGTGAATAATGTACAGGGTGGCCGCTTTAAGTTGAGCCCATACCTTAACTCGAAATCTATGAGTGTTGCAAAAAAAATTAAAAATACAAAAGATGTTTCTAGTTAAGCGATCTTTTATTGTTTGTAGTGTTTTAATTGTCACCCTATTTTATACAAGGGGGTCAAATTAAGGTAATTTTTTTAAACAGAATGCCCTTTTTTCTTACATATTTCTAAATAAACCAGTAAAAGATGAATTCAACGATATGCAGGGTGTCCGAAAATACCGTTAGAATAATTTCAGGAGAGATTCTACATAAGAAAATATTAAATTTTTCTCATATGAACCTGGGTCCGAAAATGCATAGTTTCCCAGATACAGGATGTCAAACTTTAAAAAAATCGTTTTTTTAATTAATATCTTAAATATCCTTTTAACGATTTTGTTGAAATTTAGTAGTGTTATCTGTAACAATAAGGGGCTTATTTAGCCTTAATAAGATTAAATATATAAAGTCTAGTGGGGCCCCGGAGGGTATCATACCGAATATTATTGATAAAAGAAAGTGTCCGCCCATGACTTAAAAAAAAAATGTTTTTTTTTCGAATTAAACAACTAAAAATACAACATTGAACATTGTCACAAGGGATTTTAGTCAGGGACACTCGGTTCTCGTCCTGGAGCCAATGCAGGACATTTAGTTTATAGACAAACACAGGGGAGCTCGAATCGTAGGGTAACTACAACAGGAGAAAAATAAAGGAACATCCACAAACTACCTTCTATATCTATATGTGCTTAAATATAAAAGTATGTTTTATATTTTGTTTTTAGATAGCTTTATATATTTTATAAACATAGATTCCATTTTCTCATCATTTATTACGCAAGCCATAATATATGAACGAACTATGACACATAGCGAGTAAGCCAAGATATCCCAATCCTCCATAATTTTTTTTTATCCCTTCCGTATTATGCTTACATTCGAAGCCTACGACATATTATTACGCATTTTTTTTGTAAATAGGTTTGTATATTAATTCTGCAAATTTCAATGTCTTTTTACGTTATTTAATACATTAAATGCCTTCTTCCAAAAATTCTTGATGCTATATTTGCAAGAGGTCTAAAAATTAGAAACCCCCATCGAGACAATTAAATGTTTTTATATGGATTTATATTATCATATGTAGGTATTTTTAGATTATTTGTAAAGACATGATGGTACCATTTGTTATTTGAAATGCACAATTTTTATAATTATATTAAAAACCTATCATTACAAATTTCTTATTTTTCTTTCTTATAAATGACTGACAAATTTCAAGAGAACTGGTTTTTATAAGCATCCGTATCTAAGTTATAAAAGTAAAATCATGAAGAAAAATATGCGTCAGCTTTATAAACACACAACTATAGTGAAACCTCTGAAAGAGATATTGGAAATTGAGTTTTTATTATTTTTTTAAGCTTTTTTCCCCAACTTTTGCTCCCGTTTCAACACTTTTTTAATTTTTTTTGCTTTTTTTTATACATCATTTCTTTTCTTTCCATTTTGCCATCCCCGCCTTGAACTCTTTGCATTTTTTTCGCCTAACTTTTTTATATACTTTTTGCTTATTTCGTTTTATAATACTTTTATTAACTTTCGGAACAATCTTTTACGTTTTTTTTTTCGATTTTTCCCATTTAAACTTTTATTTTTTCATAAAGAATTTTTTTCTCCCCATTTTTGCCATCCCGACCTCGTAGCTGAATACTTTCGCCTGAAACCGCGTGTCTCTAACTTTTCTTTTTTTTATTATTTTTTTCTTCGTTTTGTAACACTTTTATTAAGTTTCCGAACAATGTTTTACTTTTTTCCATTCTTTTAGGTTTCCGGGGAGGTGGGGGTGCAAAGTGGTTTTTCCCAAACTCCCCCTTAAATTAGAGCCCCGGTCCCACATATGGTCAAGGGTAGCCCCCCCCCCATGAGGCGCACCTACCATAAAAATTTCAACACAGTAGCTCTTCCCGTTCTCCCGAGAGATTTTGTCATATTTTGCCTCACTGCTGATGATGTCCGTCTCGAAGCACACGTAATGTGCTTATCGACGGTCCAACGGTGACTGCGACGTGGTCACGTGGCAGTCCGGCGACGCGACGTAACGTAAAATGCAGTGTTGTTTTCACACAACTTAAATCGAATCGGTGGGCGGTGCCTAGACAGAGAACGAAGAATAGCTGGCCTTTGCTAGAAAGGCACGCCGTCGGAATCTCGTTTCACTGATAAACCCCCTTAAAAACCTATCATTACAAATCTAACATAATTTCTTATTTTATTCTTTTTTGATATCAATAAATAAATGACTGCCAAAAATCAAGAGAACGGGTTTTTTAAGCATCCGTATCTAAAAGTTATAGAAGGTAAAATCATGAAAAAAATTATGCGTCTCAGCTTTAGAAGCACCCAACTAAAGTAAAACTTCTGAAATATATTGGGAATTGAGGTTTTATAATTTTTTTAGCTTTTTTTCCCAACTTTTGCTCCCGGTTTCGAAACTTTTTTTATTTTTTTTTGCTTTTTTTTAATACATAATTTTTTTCTTTCCATTTTTGCCATCCCCGCCCTGAACTTCTTTGCTGTTTTTCGCCGAAAAAGTTTTTTTTGTCAGTATTTTTTCAGATTTCATTTTATAATACTTTTATAACTTTCGGAACAATTTTTTACTTTTTTTTCAATTTTTTCCATTTTAAACTTTTATTTTCTTAATAAAGTATTTTTTTCTCTCCCTTTTTGCCATCCCCGACCTCGTAGCTGAACTCCTTCGCCCTTTTTTCACCTAAAAGCGCGTGTCTAACTTTCCTTTTTTTTAAATTATTTTTTTTCTTATTTCGTTTTATAATACTTTATAAGTTTCCGAACAATGTTTTACTTTTTTTCAATTTCTTCCGTTTTTTTCGAACATTTTTGGGTATCCGGGGAGGTGGGAGCATAATTCCTCCCCCCGATGCAATGGGGTTTTCCAAAAGAAA
>JAEQML010070833.1:0-16512 GCA_016904865.1 Pissodes strobi | reverse complement strand
AAAATCCCTCCGAAGCAGAGGAAGTCGATTTAGTTACTTAAAGGGGACCAGGAGATCGAGAAGGGTCAATAAACGAGTTTTTGTTCTATATTTAGTCTTTGGAGAATGAATATAATAGCAACTGGTGTGGGTGTTTTCTTATAAACATCTCGGAAAAACATCGTTGATTATATTCGATACGTGACATGAAGAAGAATTAGTCTTGATATTAGTCCGCTGCGGCGCTGCCTATGTCAAAATCTATAAGACATAGCGTAAATAGTTAAAGGCAAAATTCACTCTATTGACTGATTTTCACTTTATCAAAATTTCAGGGGTACATTTTAAACTTGACATTTTATAGATTCGTTCGAAATCAAAAATATTTTAATAAGCATGGGCATTTAAGCATAAAGTCACTCAAAGTCAAGGCCACATGACATCACAAGGGAAACGTGGGGGGAGCGAAGCAACCTGTATTAATACCCTACTTCTACGTAATATTCGTGATTTATGGGTCTGTAATAAGGCCTGTAATAAGGCCTGTAACAGACCTTTATGGACTTATAGGCAGTTGTCTTCAGCAACTGAACCGTCTAAATTACAGTCAAGTATATTGAATTGTATATTGAATCTCGACGTATTCGCAACTACCGGAATAAACAACAGGTGGGCCCATTTTAATAGAGACTGGTTGTGGACTCGCACCAATTAATGACGATAATTAATTACTTGCTTATTTGGAAATTACTAACTCCGGTTTAATGAAAGGATAATTGCTGAGATTAGTTATAATTAGCATCGGACGTAGAAATCTCTTACAAAAGGATAATTCTCCGTGAGGCAACCCAAATTAATCCCATACGAGTGTTTGGAAAATTTGGTATCGGCGGTCGAACAATATTGCTATAATTATTTTATTATTATCATTAACATTAACACCCTTTGATAAGCTGTAAAATATTGTCACGATTTGTTTTTTATGACGCCACGTTTTTCTTAGCATGCAGGAGAATAGCTTAGATTCGGAATCGCTCTACGTCAGGTGAGAAGAGACGATAAAGGAGACACGTTGATAAAAACAATAACAAGTGTTATGTTTTTAATATTACTTTCGTTATATTGTAATGTTTTATTGCGTTATGCCTTTGTTATGGCAGAGTTACATTAAAAGAAAGCGCATATTTTACTATCATTATTTAACAAAATAAATATAATTTTAGGTTAGACAGAACTTGAATCTAAATAAATCAGACTGAATGATTTTGATTAGTGAATAGAGCTGACAGCTCTATAAACTGATTCGATTGATAAGTTGTATGCGCTATTCCAAAGAAACAACCATAGAGATACAGAGGTAGGTCCAGTTGTATAGGCTCGCTGCTGAAAGTCAAATATGTGACTGACCTGAAGTGTTCTCGGTTAATCATAAGAATACGTACGCTTGATTGCAACTGAGGTAACAATATTAACTAATTATTGAGCGTCACCGGATTTCATTTACCTGAAAGAAATTGGAAATAAAATATCACCTCGAACACTTCCAATTCAGTCAAGCCAATTCAGATGGGTCACAAAATAAAAGAAGTCATATAATCAAATCGGCTCTACCGTTTATTATTTCATTAATAAGAAAGGAAGGTAAAGCAAGAGAAAAGAGGAAGGAAGAAAGGAAAGACTTAAACCTAACTTAACCTGAACTTATCTTTATTGCTAGGTGTTCTGTAGTGTTGCTGTTCTGTTGAGCAGGCTCACATATACCCTTAGTTGGTCACACGACCCCAAGAGTCTAGATTAGCCTGAGGAGTAGTCTGCTACATTGACTGCCTCGCAGTAGTGCCACAATGGCTCGACAGAAGTAGTAAACTTCTAACTTGGCTGCTCGCCCGCTAAGTAATAGCTTGGCTTAGAAACAGCCCGTAAATTGAACCCTACAAAATCCAAACACACTAATTAGTGTGCACTTGAAACCGTTAGTTTCAAGTTACACGAAGCTGACCAGTCACAAAAGTTACAATTAATTTGCTAATTTACAGCTCCATTATTCTAAAAGAGTAAAAGATCTTCTGATTTAACATAGCATAGACAGTATGCTGACTGACTTAAAATAACAAATCTAAATAATTATTAAAGCATTATATATACAATGGGCCATTCAAAACGAAAGCATAACTTGGCCTTTAATAAAGTACCGAAAAGAAAGGTCAAATATATCTTCGAGTCCCCAAGAACCCTGAGAACTACGTCTGTTTTATCATGTTCGAGCAAAATGTTAAGAAAAGTAAGCTATACAGAGTAATTCTTGAAAAACAAAACATCAGCAGTCTTCCGAGACATAACAGAGTCACTAAAGTAATAAAAATAAACCCGTAAGAATATTCAGCACGGCCTTTCAAAAAAAACCGATACTGAACAGAATACTGTTCTAAATGGAATTTAGCTTATTATCTTATAGGCAGTTTAAAATAGTAACAAGATTATTGATAGTGTTGCTCGGTACAAATTACAAATATAAGAACCAAAGTGTTTACCTTCTCAACAATGAAGGGCTCCAAGAAACGTGGTTATCTTTTATGCTGAACTTATATTGCCCGTTTGCCACGTGGGCATGTGAAAAGCCGTATATCTCCCTTAAGGTTATCCTGTCCAGAGTTCCCAAAAAAACCAAACCAGATCCAGACAGAATTTTTCCCTGGTGCCAATTTATCCCATTAACTGGTCACACACTATATATATTATATATAAATGTTATTCGGTCACAAAGGCGGCCTCACATCGTTTGTGATCATCACAAAGAAAAGACCCCGTGTTCACGTTGTCTCTTCTATTTATAATATTCACTGTACACAAAAAAGCAACTTCCTATTTCCTGCCGTCATTTTTTTTTAAATCCTAAAGCTAGTTCTACACTTATCCAAGTTATGTCAAATGACTTTGACAAGGGGGCCTTGAATGAATTTCGGAAATGTATTACAGGACTTTGATATCAAATAACTTCAAGTTCTTTGATGTAATTAGAATACGTCTAATTTTTCATCAGATATATGATCAAATTCGGGGGTACCAACATTCACATAGTAAAACCAGCCGCAATAATTATAGCTTGAGCTGCAGCTTTATTTCTGTTTAAAGCTGTACGTTTCTTCATTACTATGACAACACAATAATCAATTTTATCAAGTAAAAATATCCAATTTAGCATAACCTAAAAATGTGGTAAGTTGCCAGTTGGTAACAGTTTAGAAACATCATTGGCGTCAGCGAAATTCACAAGTGTAAAACGGTGCCGTCAAATTTTGTCTTCATCATATAAATTGTACAAGAACTTTGATCAAAGTTCTTTGACATGAACTTGGATAAGTGTAAAACTAGTTTAAAACAGGTTAAGTGCCAGGTGAGGCCAACGCGGAGTCACACAAAAAATGCCATATGGGCCGCGTGAACCGACCTGGACTCACATGCTAGTCGGTCATAAAATGTTGTGTAGCTCCACGACGGCTTCTCGTATCCATGCAAGGGAGCGTTTTCGGCACGGCCAGATGGTCTAGTAACCATACTTGGCCTGTGCTTCTCACGCGGACTCACAAAAACTTCTTGCTTTTTTTTAGCTTCGCCTGTTCCGCATCGTACGACTGCATCGTGCTTGTACCGCGGTATAATGCAAACTGGTAAATCAGCGGTAGGTAACGTCGCTTTCAACTCGCGTCGCAAACATGAATTGACAAGTCAATCGAGGCGCCACATTGGACTCACAATGGCATCCCGTGATAGAAGTCTTGCTGGCTCCAATCTGGACTCACATTTAAAAAACATTTTTTTTTACAAAAATCGTACATGAGGGCGTAAAACATTAATTTGGAGTCAAAGAGACATATAAAAAGGCTATTTGATAGAAAAAAAGGTTCGCCACTGGGGACGGTACATTTTTTAACATTGTGGTACTTAACCTGTTAACTTGAAAGTGAAAGTCAATTTCCATAAATGACAATTGCCTCTGGCACAATAAACATCGGGCGCAGCCCACCTGAATTGAGCTACGGATATCGATTGTTCTTTGGTGTCAGGCGGAACCATAGAAAAGCGGTTCAGAGTAGGACCGTGCAACGATACCTGCTCGATTAAGCGATTATTGGCAGTGATGAAATTGAAAAGTTGTGCGACTATTGTCCCGCCATTCCGGACATTAGAAATAGTAAATGTGAAGGATTAAACCACTCACAAAACTGTAACACAAGTTTATTTACGAGCAAACTTAACAGCGGTTGTACTGTTGCACTCGAGCAATAATAAATGCATTTTTTGTTTATAGATGAATTAAATGAGTTTACACTATACCAAATTAGTACTAAATGCATGTCTTCTCGAGGGAGGCTTAGTTTAAAGTTTTTCTAGGTTCTTGGTCATTCTTTTATCAATAAAGCCTATGCGAGCTGGGTTGCCTTTTATTTATGTACTTGTTTTAATATTTATACGATAAGTCTTTTAACGCCTCTCAATGACAGATTAGTTTAATTCAAGTTTGACACAGATTACTAAGGCACTTGCACTACTTTTAAAAATCCCCTTACTGGAAATTTTGATATCTTTCTCGTAGATTCGACTCTCACTACTTTTTAGAAATCCTCCAGGTGCCATGTACCTATGCACATGTACATCCAGGTTGGGAAGGGACCTGATCACCCTATACTTGTGTACAGGTGCTCTCAGTATTTTTAGGTTGCGGGATAGAACAACTATAGTTGAGCGGAGTTATAGACCATGGTCGATTATTTTGAAAATGGTAAAAAGTGAAAAAAAATATAGTAGGATGAAACCCATTGGAAAAGGTAGAGAATGTATCAAAAATGAAAGGAAAAATAATTTACGGGCGATCTGAGGTCGGGAAGGGGAAGGGGGTGAGTTTTAAAGGGTAAAAAACGGTTTATCTCGATTCCCGGCAAAACTACAAGTCCTATGAAGAAAAGTTAAACAGCAAAGTTGTAGGTAATAAAAAGATCTACAACTTTTGTTTTTACACTTTTTTCACATAACCTCAAAATTTATGTGAAAAATTCAAATAACTAAGTTTTTGGTTTTTTATTTTTATCTTTTGCAAAAATAATTATTTTTTCACGAAATTTGGTGAAACTTACTTTTTTATGTCCCAAACACACTATAATTTTTTTGATTTAAAATATTCATTTTTTCACCTTATTTTGACTTAATATCGAAAAAGCACCCTAATTTTTAATCGAAAATTCAGTCGGTGGGCTTTTTGTTCGTTGAAATCTCTGCTTTTTGATGGTATTAAAAAAATATACATGACTATGGTAAAATGTTACATTGATAAACAAAAAAATTGCTGATCGAAATATACTACTATAATTAACAACCAAATAAGTTAATAAAGCTAATATTTAATAAATTGTTACTAATAAAACTATCATTGTTGTGGGTCAAGATATTGATCTTTTGGTCCTTTTGAATCCATTAAATTCAAATAATCATGATATTTATTTTCTCAACGCAGGTTCTGGAAATGTAAAAGATCTATTTTTCAAGTCTAATAGTTTCAAATATGAAACCTTCAAAAATATCGTTGCATTTCTGCATTGTTTGTCTGGTTGCGATACAACATCTGGATTTGCCGGAAAAGGAAAGAAAAGTATCGTCAACTCATTATTAGACGATAAAAATTTGTCAAATTTGGCCAATATTTTTTATAAAAAAGATGCGAACAAAGAAGATATAAAAAAAATGTATTACAATTAATCAAATATATCTTTTTTTTCAAAGTCAAAGTCAAAAATAACTTTATTATCATAAACAGGAGTTATTGACATAGCCATACTTATAAACTAATAAATAAAATAAACAATACAAGTGTAAATATTAAAATAACGTTAATAAAAATAAGTCAACATAACAAGAGAGACAAAGTGAAATAATACTGACCAATGCAAAACGAATCAGAAAAGCAAAAACTGTGTCCTCCAGGAACTCATTCAAAGTATAATAAGCCTTTCCCACCAATATTCTTTTTAATTCCCTTCTAAACTTTTTTGCATTATTTGTTGCTCTCAAGGCATGCGGTAAATTGTTGAATATCCTTTTACTGTCGTAAATAATAGACCTTTTCACTAAAGTAGAAGAAGGTATGGTGATATCTGAGTGTTTTGTCTAGTAAAATGCAGTGATTCGTTGTTTATGTCTGTTAGATATTTTTTTCTTACTAGACAAGCTGTTTCCAAGATGTAAATACAAATTAATTGTAGTATTTTTTGTGCCAAAAACAAAGGTTTACATGAAGTTCTGGCTTTAGCCTTACACATATATCTTAACGCCCTTTTTTGAAGAATGAAGATACTAGTAAATAAGTTGTAAAAATAAATGTAAAAATTATAATATAACACTGAATCAATTAAGATTTCAAAAATATCAATTGGCAGGAAATAAATCTTCTTTCATATTGGCAAATCTCCCACCCACAGAAGGTGCAGCAGAACAACATTGATACAGGGCATATTATCAGCTTCAGACTTGGCTGAGTAACGAACTGACAGCAACAAGTTGGGGCTGGAAGCAAGATCAACGGGGCATTATGCCCAAATTTACAGAAAAGGAATTAATTCCGGAAATATTGCTCAAAACTATTTGCTGCAGCTGTGAAACTGGATGTAACAGTTTAAAATGTGGTTGCCAAAATCATGGTTTAAAATGCACAAATTTATGCTCATGGTTCTGAAACATGCTCCAATGTGGAAGAAAAAACCTACGAGGAAGTTGATGATTCAGATGAAATTGTGGATGAAGAACCAATGCAGACCAGAACTAATATTGGAGACGACGACGGTGATGGTCTTGAAGATTTCGAAGATCCACTAGAATCGGGAAGGTTTGTCGAATCTAACGATGAAGAAATGCCATCAAAGAGACAAAAACTATTGGAGAAGTGATTAGAATGCAAGATAAGTTATTTATAAATAAGATTATTGTATTTAAATACATTATAATGAATAACGTAATCAGTATAAAGTATCTAAATTCAATAGTACCATTTACATGTATATTTATATATTATCAGATTTTCTATGACATAAATGTAATTAGAATTTAATGCATGAACTTTATTACTGAAAAAAATTGCAGCAGTCCCATTTTTTAGTTGAAATCCCCTTTAAATCCTATTTTTAATATTTAGAACAACTATTTTTGTAATCTTTATGTTTTATGGATTTGTATTTTTTGTGTTTATCAATGTAACATGAAATATTACGTTTTTCGAATATTTAAAGTGTAAATTTTAATAAATAGCTCAAAATTGTACATAATGATTAAAAAAAAATGTTCGGATTCGAGTTTTTTTCGTTTATTTGCATTTTCTGAGAACATTTACCATAGAAATGTATATATATTTTTATACCATTAGAAAGTAGAGATTTCAACGAACAAAAAGCCCACCGACTTTTTTAAAAAATGAGATATTTTGACGTGAGAATTTTCGATTGAAAATTAGGGTGCTTTTTCGATATTAAGTCAAAATAAGGTGAAAAAATTAATATTTTAAATCAAAAAAATTACTGTGTGTTTGGGACATAAAAAGGTAAGTTTCACCAAATTTTGTGATAAATTAAATTTTTTAGCAAAAGATAAAAATAAAAAACCAAAAACTTGGTTATTTGAATTTTTCACATAAATTTTGTGGGGTTATGTGAAAAAAGTGTAAAAACGAAAGTTGAAGACCTTTTTATTACCTACAACCTTGTCATTTAACTTTTTCCCATAGGACTTGTAGTTTTGCCGGAAATCGAGATAAACCGTTATTTACCCTTAAAAACTCACCCCCTTCCCCTTCCCGACCTCAGATCGCCCGTAAATTATTTTTCCTTTCATTTTTTTTGCATTCTCTTCCTTTTCCAATGGGTTTCATCCTACTATAATTTTTTTTGGTCTCAAAAATTATCGACCCTGGTCTATTAAGCAAAACCCGAAAATCGGATGAATTTGGCGTTTACCTGCGTATTAATATTTTACAAAATGCTGATGGCTGCAATGTTAAGGACTTAAATCGTTCCATTCGAATGCTCTAGTTGTTTATAATTAGCTGTGAATGTTTATATAACATTTTTCAAGTTCAAGGTCAAACTTAGAACAGGGTGATATTGATATTTACTTACTAGGTCTATGCACTTTAGTAGTTTACATATTCCTCCTCCCTGATAACGTTGGTCCCCAACGTTTTATCAAGACTTCTTTGCTTTAGAAAAGAGAAAAATATCTCAATTCGAGAAGACACATCGCATTTCATAAAATCTTACTATAATATATTATGTATTTCGTCAGTGGGCTTGTTCTGGCTTAGATACAACCATTTGCAACTGATTTTAAATCATCGTCTGGTTTAACTCGCTTTCTCTGTTTTTAAGGTATCTCACTTGACAGTCTGTTAGTGGAGACTACAGTGGGTTCTTCCACATGTAACAAAAGAAAATTATTTTCCAAGTTATATTAACAATGTAATAATCTTATCCTATATTTTCTCCTTTGTGACGTTTTGTCGTCTTATGAACAAAAGCATAGTTTGTTAAACCCGGCTGTTTACTAAAAATGTGCTACTTCCAAGATGGAGATGTCTGTATTGAAAACAATGTATACGTATTAGTAGTCATTGAATTAATAAAGCAACTTGTTTATCATTTGGCATTTAAATGAAGTCCTTTCCTAGAATTCTTTAATTTATTATTAATTATATAGGAAATATCGATCTAGACCAAAATCTGGCGATTTTGCTTCTTTAATCTTACTGACCTATACCCCATACCTAATTGTAACAAATGCAAACCTATCCGTTTTGAGAGCATCAATTTGATCCTTATTCCGGCTTATAATGCCATCTAATTTTAAATCTAGAGTCTCTGTATATGCCTTTTTTCAATAAATTGCCCTGTAACGGGCTACGATTACATACGATGACATATAAGCAAATTCATTTTTCTGGACGAAATGGCGAAGGATCTAAATAAAAAAAAATGACGTAGGACGATCATAGATTGACATATTTCTGGAGGGAAAATAATCAAACATCATATTATTTATTAAAATAGAGTACAAAAATTGTATAAACATCACAATAGTATTAGTATTGGAAAAGCATGGAAACCAATCCATTAAACTAGGTATTCTAAAGCAAATATTTCATATTTATGTCTATATATATAAATATCAACTGCAAATGCCTTCATATGAACGGATTAACTTTACACACAGTATATCGTTACAGCTGAAACCACAAAGCTTAGTTTATATTGGTGATTGCCCCTTGGTTTTATCTTATTGTGCTGCCCTTCTAAATGGAGAAGAAGGAACCTTTTGTCTAATCCCTTGGCTTGTTTTCATTCTCTCAGTTTGATAACATACCACCTTCGACTTTGATCATTATGGTTCTTAATTGCTGATTCGAGATATTTTGGGAATCTAGAATGTAATTTCGCCTTTCTGGAATGTATTTCAGCCCTTCCTTGAATAGT
This sequence comes from Pissodes strobi, assembly GCA_016904865.1. Classification (NCBI taxonomy): domain Eukaryota; kingdom Metazoa; phylum Arthropoda; class Insecta; order Coleoptera; family Curculionidae; genus Pissodes; species Pissodes strobi. The sequence goes on along the minus strand of JAEQML010070833.1, from coordinate 7,027 downwards.
GTGTCTAAAAGAAAACAAGAGTTATAGATTGGTTACAGATTGGCAGAGTACCTAGTTGAAACGTAATGCAGTAATTTTGTGAGGTTATTTAGGGATATCTAGCACTGAAATTGTAACTTACTTTTTGTACACTTGATGGTCATTCTGTGGAAATTTTCTCGTTGATTTAGACTTGATAATATAGTCTGTCTAGAAAGTATCCGGAAAAAAGAAAATACAATTAAAGTTTTCCGGTTTAAATTTTTATTACTTGAATAATAAAATTACAGCAAATAGTTCATCTCATTTAGATATACAACCTCCACTTATCTCTAAATGCTTCAGTATACGTCCAGATACACCCGAAACTAGGTGACCGTCATAATATTCGGTGATGGTGGTCCAGGTGTAAAACTGACCGAATCAAATCTGTGTTACTTTGTGGCATTACTCGTTCCACCGTTTGTTAGTCCCCTAATGTGTTTTAATGAGACTCAGATCGGGTGAAGCTGCTGCTATGAATTTGTTGCCAATTGGTGTTCTTGCATTCAAGCTTAAATATAGACAGAAGTGCATTATACAGCTGAATATGCCACCCCTCTGGAAACATGAACCGTTTCCTTCTGGAAAACCTTCTATAATGGCACAGTATTTTGCACTGTTAACGGTACCATCAACTATACAGAGAGGTTGGTACCACGCTGTGATATTACTCCCCAAACCATATTTCACTGGGAAATTTAGGAATTAGGACTATACCATGTTCGCTTAATAAGATTTTTATGTGAGTTACACGAAGCTGGAAACAGCTTTCGTCAGATATAAGAACATCGCTGAAATTATCTTCTTGAAAACGTTCACAAAATCAGTATCATTGCAGGGATTTTTTTTTTATTTCCTTGATATGTAGCATGCTTAATTTTCGAAACCTTCGGAGCGGATTTTGTAGTCCCAAGGCCGCCAGAGCGTTTTAAATGTTTCCGCAAATCCTACGTGGTCTGCTCGAAACTGGTCTATGCCTCATATCTGTGCCGTTTTTATCATCTTTATTGTCTCATATACTGAGCTTTTTTCGAGTCCACTCAATTACACTAATTTTATAACGTTTGAACCCCTTTTCTATACAAAGATTCTACCTCTCTTCTTTGTTTTACTTTCGACATTATATCACAAATCTAAAGCTTGCTTATAATCAACAATGCTTGACAGATAGTGTTGTCATGCTATTTTGACCGTAGCCTACTATCCGGAACGTACGTGATACAATACTTTTGTCCTGGAATGTTACTGAAAAGAAATATGTTAAAATTCGGAAAAATATAAAATTCCGGATACTTTCTAGACGAACTATATATTGTTTTGCTTAGGTGATTACGGAATATTTTTATTTTGGGAATGAAACATTGACGTTTGTTAGAAGTATGACATGTCACTTCGGATTTGGACCATAGACTCATAGACGATCGGTGGAAGCCGCGACGGATCCGTCCATAACCATTCTAATTCGCGTTGCTTTTACGGTAGGATTTAGCTATCATACGCTTGAATTTGCTGGTTGTATTCGATGGTATCAATGTTTAGCACTCTAGGCTTGTAGATTGACGGAGTACTCCGCTCATTATTTGGTATTAAAGTATGATAATATTTCAGCTCGGAGTAGATCCTGTCCTACGCCAAGGAAATTGTTCTATGCTTCATATAGTCTGTGGGGGTAATTTTGGCTTTATAAGTGACAGCTGTCTGGACAAGCGCGTGGTCTTCACGGTCGACACGGTTGCCAAGTTAATGCTTTATTTGGCATAATGCTATTAGTGGCGCATGTTGATTGTAATTTTAGACTGCCGCATAACGCGTGGGTTATATATTCCCACTAAGCATTTAAAAGTAGGTTCTAACTGATTTAAATCATATCGATAGTGAGTCGCTTTATCGCTTGATTTGGCGAATCCGGTAGTATGACATCATAACTTTCTAGTACTTTGTCGCAAATAGGGACGTTGCTGGCAACACAGCATATTATGCCGCGCGATGATGATTCTGCTAACCTCGTCATTCTCAGTGCAAGCAAATTTAGTCTTTATGTGATCTTGAGGGAACCAGTAGGTTTCAGTGCCTAGCTCTCGAAATTGGGAATTTTCATTGAGATACTGATATTTAGTGTGAAATATACAGTGCCCTAGTTAGGGGATTATTCAACGAAGCCCTTGAGCAGGATTGTGGTCGGCGATGGTTTCTCATCTGATGGATGATTGTAGATGAAGGAAGATTTGTAGATTCGACCACATGCACCCACGTTTGGGGATTTGACTTTCGAGAGCTGCCACACGCTTTAACCCCGTTTAACATCTAAGGTACGTTGTTTGAGTAATTTTGGTACAGGTATTGTTTTGACCTGTTATTTGTTGAGGTTCTGTACCTGTTTCCTTCATATTTTGGCTTGATCACTGTTCTAATTTGCCCTATTTGTTTCAGGTTTTTTTTGGACTTTTTATTTTTGGATCTGTCTGGATTTTTGGATTTTTTTTGGACTTTTAATTTTGGATTTTTGGATTTTATCTTTGAATCTTTGGATTTTTCTTACTGTCCGGTTTCCTTTCTGGGTTTCCAGACTGCATATTGAGACTCCTCCGAACTACACGTGGTTTCGGACTAACCATCAAGTAAACTGCGTGACTCGCTGTCTGATCTAAGCCTCAACGCTTACGGAGTGTGTCTTCTCGAGCTTGACGCTCCAGTAATTTGACGAACACCTGGATCCTGGATGAACTCACTGGTGGCTTTATAACGTATCAGATAAGTTTTATTTTAGGATATTATCTAGTGTGTTTTGGAACTTTTATTTTATTTTATTTTATTAATGTGTTTTATTTGATTGGTGATTTAGGGCTGCTTAAATTAAAGTTTCGGTGAATTTGTTTAATGAAGATTATTAAGGGGTTTGCTTGATTTAAAATATAGCGACCTTAAAGTTATTTGGGAGTAACGGATTATTCTCAATAGATAGGCTAGGTATATTGGATTATCCAGCTAATCCGGATAGTATTGGCGTGTTATTAATTAAATTCAGCGTATTCTTGATTGCGTGTTTTACTTTTTTTCAGCGTAGTCTTTATTGCGTGTTTTATATTTTTCCACCGTTGTATGATATAAATATGTTTGGAACTGTTCGTATATCAACATAGCATATCGATGCGTACCCATGTAGGGTTATCTTTGGTACCGATACTAATTAATAAGTCGATATTGTACTTACATTAATGAATATTTTATTTACATGAATCTCTAGTACATTTGAACTAGCACGTTAACTTCTCGCTAATTGATTAGAGTTATTTAGAGTGTAGAAGTAGAAGAAGTTATCATATTTTGTACCGTATAGGTTGATAGCACCAATCAAGGGCATGTAAACGACACGTGATCACGTCTTCGTATTTATAGGGTGCCGTAGATATAACATAAAGTACTGCTTAACTTTAAACCGTTACTTTTAATATTCCATCTTTAGTATATTTATATAATAATTGTCATAGCTACAAATACAAGAAATTCTTCTTGTAGCAATTATTTTTCTTAACTAATTCAAAAGCAAAGTCACCAATACTGAATATACACTTGTTATTTTGTTGAATTGAGGTGGTATTTCTTTTTTTTTGTTTCCCGTTCCAAGTTTTCTCAATAGGTTACAGCGGGGAGGAGAGCAATTCGTGGTTATTGGTCGAATCTCACTGAAGATCCAGCATCGGGGCATGGCGATAAGTTAACCGCGTGGCGGTCAGGCATTATAGCTCTCCACGACCCTTCTCCACTGTCTAAAAGCTGTGGGCCGCCATTGTTCCTGCACTAAACGCTGTACCACGGATTGTGAACTTGGAGATTATTGTGAGCTTAAAGATTATTATGAACTTGGAGTTTTATGTAAATTAGGTTTGTATTTATTTTGTGGGAAGCGAGCGTTACAGCCCTTAAAATGCGTCCATCTCAAAAGAGTTGGCGTTAATCCATTGTCTTTATATTGGTTAGTTTGGGGTAGGGTTGGTTAAGTGGGGTTTATATACAAAGACAATGATTTTACTTTTGGCGTTATAAACGAACTTATTACGTCTCTGTCTTAAAATAAATGACCTATATTAACAATATTACGGTTTAAAACTTATTCCTAATTGTTTTAAAATTTAAATGTTGATCTATACAAAATTTGCCGATTTTGTTAACAAAATATTGATTTATTCATTTCTGCAAAGTTGTGCATTTATTACCATATATTTTATTGTATTCTTGGTCTTTGTGTTTGGTGGTGACAAAAAGATTTTTTTAAACAAAAAACATTCAGCCTGTTCCCTGTTGTAAGTTATGATTATTATTTCTTTAGGCTTATTATTTATTGTGTATTTCCTTTTTTTTCTTTTTTTTTGTAATAGGCCAATTTTATCGCCGGCGCTACGCGTCGCTTATTGTGCAGAAGATTCCCAACCTCCCTCCGGTAGGTTTTTATTTTATTATTTTTCTATGATTGCTATTATGTAATGCCTCCCCTTTTTTCTCTTTATAGGGTTTTCGTTTTAAATATATTTTATACGTGACCCTGCTGAAGACTCTTGGCCACCGGAACTGCCCCTGGTCACCAGGAGTTGTATTGTGGAGCCACCATTTAGTGTTTATAAAACTGTCATAATTCGCTCGAGACGGTCTCTTGTGTAGGTACCTACATGTTTATTTTTAATAAAACAATTTATTATACGTATTTTTGTTTTGTAAATCACCCTATATCCATAGATCGTTGTTCTTTTAAGATTTTTGTATAGTTTAATCTTAGATACTATACTACATTATACTTTACTATAGGTTTTGCTGGCTGCTTTCTTTTGTTGCCTCGTGGCTTGTGCCTGGCGTCTCCTGGAAGTTGCATTGGAAGTTGTCGTATTCTGTCTTCGTATGGATGCGCAATACATAGTTTTGTTACGTATCGATATTAATTTGCCTCATCTCTAGTTGGTACTCTTAGGTGCGGCCAATGCATCCTCCGTTTCGTAGTCGTGTTCTTCTTCCTTTTAGGTATTTCCAGAATCTAAATATAAAGTAGGCTATAAATATTACAAAATGCTGTACATGTGGAGGTAAATAGAGCTTTATTTATTCACTTTCACATATTGATGTGTGAAGTAGAAATGAGCTGAAATAAAATGACCCAGCATTTATTATTTGAAGCTCATAATTTTCTAAATGAATGAATGAAGATGGCCAGTCATCTTTTATATTAGATATCAACAGACAAGCTTTCCGCGCCATAATCAACATAGAATAAAGCTTTTAGCTCTCTCCACACATCAATGCATAAGTTCTAAAAAGGTTTAAAAATATCCCTTGTTCCGTAAATGATCCTCATAACTTATATTTCCCAGGCTTTTTTCATATTGTTGGCGCTAGAAACTAACTCTAACATTTCGGTAGAATTTCAGTCGGAAAGGCTACTGAAATAATTTAATGTGACGGCTTTATCGTAAAAGCATGCCATTAAGAAGCATTATTTTTAATGAACTCTGCTTATTTCATTGAAAATTTGATTAAAGCATTGACTTTGATGGGATATTAAACGGGAACATACGCTTTTGTCTAGTAAGAGCATTGTAGCAAACTGCGCCTTCCCTAGGAAACTGTAATTTTACTTTCCATATTACATTTTCAAGAGCACATTTTAAACATGACACTTTGCATATTAATTCGAAATTTTCAATTCACTGCCAGAGGGATTTTTTTTTATTGGAGGGATTATTCCATATGAAGTTAAACTTTGAGCTGTGATGCTCAGAGATAGATATGCACGAGTATTGAAGGACTACAGAAGACATTTTCAAATATTCGTAACCACTACGCAAAAAATCGCGAAAATGTGTCTCGGCCATATTGACTGAGCCGGCGCTGTGTAGAAGTTAGTAAAAGTAAAAACCCATTACAAGCATCTGAGTTTATTTGCAAGCAAAAAATGACAGTGCGCAGCATTTCTTCCAGGCTGTCTCGGCCACTCTACGTAGTCAAAACTATTAGATTAGTTTGGCGTGGGAGAAATCGATTTTTTTTGATCATATTGAACGAGACGATAGCCAATGTGTTAAACAGTGTTTCTACATTTTTAATAACCGCAAGATTATTTAAAAAAACTCTAAGGCACTCAAGGGGGAGCGGAGCAACCTGTACTAATACTCTACTTCGAAGTAATATTTGTGGGTCTGTAATGAGGTCTGCAATACACCTTTTGGGACTTGGCGATTACAACTGAATTGCCTAAGTTATAATCAACTATGTTTAATTATATATTAACTCTCAACATGTTTGCAATTAGCGAAATAAACAACAGGTGTGCCCACTTTAATAGAGACTGATCGCAGACCCACTCCAATTAATGACGATAATTAATTACTTGCTTATTTGGAAATTACGGGTGGCATACACCGCACCGATTTAATGAAAGGACTATGGCTGAGATTAGGTATAATTGGCCACGGACGCAGAAATCTCTCACAAAGGATCATTCTCCGTGAGGCAACTGATATTCATGCATTGATATAACATTATTCATCTTTTATAATTTTAAGCTCATCTATTTCTAAACAAAATGGGCTGACTATCTCTCTACATTAGATATCATCAGGCAAGCTTTTCGCGTCATAGAATACGTCAATACACAAAAAAGCTAAAACTCATAAAGAAATTTAAAAGTATGCATTGTTCCGTCAACGATGATCATTTCCAAAGTATTATTATTGGGTCTAGAAACGAGCTCTAACATTTCAGTAGAATTTTAGTCGGAAAGGCTACTACAATTTATTATCGTAAAAGCATGCCATTAAGAAGCATTATATTTAATGAACTTTCCTGCTTATCTCGTTAAAAATTCATTTTAAGCATTGACTTCGGAAGGATATTAAACGGAAACACACGCTTTTGTGAACTTAGAACATTGCAGGATACTGTGCCTTTACGAGGAGACTGACTGTAACTTTAATAAGATAAAGTTTCAGTTCGACAATACGTGTCTTTAAGATTGTTGCAA